>JAOXYF010000021.1:4006433-4040287 GCA_028565775.1 Sternarchorhynchus goeldii
GGGCTATAATGTCATATTTTGATGATCTAATCAGATCCTGATGGATGAACTTAAGTCCTGCCCCCACTTAGAAACGTGTCATGGGGGGACACAGTGTGTTGCTATTTATTTTCGATGTGTGTATGGAGTAGACCAGCCAAAAGGGAAAGAGATTCTACAGGCGCAATCATTTGAATTCATAAGAAGTTTAATTCATTAAGATGACGCCAGTGGCAGAGTCTAAATTTTACACTGAACACCTTTATGAAAAAAGGTCTTAGTACTATATATTCCACCACACTTTGTGTTTTTATAATTGTTATTCTAAGATATATTTCACTACTTATTCTTCTTCTGAATTACACACATTATGAGCTCAGCTGTACTGTACATAGTCCTTGTACAGTTGCTAAAAAAAACCTGTTGGCTTTTGATTGCTAATGACTGCTTTTCTCTGCCATAGCAAAATTATTTAAACCTGCAACCAAACTGCAGAACCATGAGGCTTATAGCAAATGGGTTCAATGTCTGGAAATGGAGTCTGCTTCATCACCTTTGGCGCAGTACTTGTGTTTAAGCTAGTTCATGGTGCCCTCCAGTGGTCCATTTGTGCATGGCAACCTTAAAATGAACAGCTGAATCTCAAATATTTACTGGTGGTGATGTGAAGTCAATGAGTTAAATTAACATTTATATCATGTAATGCTAACTGATATTCCATTAATAGGCTGAAATGAATGGTGGGGGGTGAAGTGAGAGTAAAAACGTGATAAAAGCTTTTATTTGAATTTGTGCTGTTTGTTTGGTGGAAAAGGCATTACAGTCTAAGATGAGGTCAGAGGTCAACCAAAGCCTGGGCAGAGACTAGCTGCAAATTTGTGAATAGAACCACTGGTGTGTAGTCGTCCCTACTGCTTGAGAGATGAAGGCCACTTCTTATGTTTCTGAACTGGGCTGCTTGTATGAATGTATAATTTATAGCATAGGATCCACTGCAGACTTTACTGTATGTTTCACACACGTGTGTGTGTGTGTGTGTGTGTGTGTGTGTGTGTGTGTGTGTGTGTGTGTGTGTGTGTGTGTGTGTGTGTGTGTGTGGCAGGACGCAGATGCCCAGCCGCGGCCCACTGCGCAGGACCTGGCTGGTTTCTGGGATCTTCTGCAGCTGTCCATAGAGGACATCAGCATGAAGTTCGACGAGCTGCACTTGCTCAAATCCAACGCCTGGAACCTGCCAGAGAACAGCAGCAAAAAGGTGCAGGCAACACCTCCCATTAGAGCATCACCATATGGAAGGAGATGGGTGTGTATGTCAGTACAGCTCACGGTGGCTTGAACTTGTAGTGCCCTCCTTACAACGGCCTGGGCTCAGGCACTCTCCTCCTACGACGAAAGATTTCATACCACCTGACATTTCCTGTCAGGACAGGTCTCTCTAAGTGCAGGGGGTGTCATTGTCCTTATCGATGCGTCTTTGCCTGCAGGAGGAGAAGAAGCAGCCATCGGCCCAGACGCCGAAGAAAGCGCCGAAGTCCAAGGCGCCGGTCGTCAAGGAGAAGAGCAGCGGCGAGCCGACCGCCGCCGACAAGCAGCGTCAGGAGGCCAGGAGGAGGCTGATGGCAGCCAAGCGGGCCGCGTCTGAGCGGCAGAACTCGGCCACGGAGAGCGCCGACAGCATCGAGATATACGTGCCCGAGGCCCAGACTCGGCTATGAGAGAGCCTCCATGCACACACACACTCATACTCACTCACACACACACACACACACACACACATGCACGCACGCACACCTGCGTCTGCCTCTCTCTGACCGTAACGCAGGTTACAACGCAGGCGTATCCCAGAGGCTCCAACAACACGGCAGAGGAGGAGATTTAAAGACGTTGAACCAACAACAAAAAAGATACAAAGCAAACAAACAACAACAAAAAACAGGCAAACTGCTTTAAAGCACGGGCAGTCGCGTGTGACGGATGCCACAGAAGAACCCCCGCCACCACCCTCCACCCTCGCCCTCCACCACGCGTCACTTGTTGCTCTCGCTGTTCTTGTTGTAATGAGTATTATTCGGGGCTGTAATTATCTCATGGGATATATTGAGACTTCAGTCTGTAAATTGTGTTAATATCTCGGACGAGGCTCCGCCCCTCGTCGTGTCATGTGAGCGTGCGTGCGTGCGTGCGTGCGTGTGTGTGTGTTTAAAGAACCCTACACCTAGACTCGAGCTGACCCCAGTTGCTACACTCCCGGAGGCCATCTTGAATTACCCACAGAGCACGCACTCAGGATTCTGCACGTGTGCACTTGTCTTTAAGCAATGCGGTCTTCCTCTTTTCACCCTGTTGTTGTTATTATTATTGTTTAATACTATTATTCTTTATCAGCCAATCCGGCCTTTTGGGGGATTGCCAAATGTGGATTATGGGGCATTTGAATGATGTGTGTGATTGTTTAATTTTGAAGGAAATCCCCCCCCCCCCCAATCCTAAACCCACATGGCTGGGCCCACACAAGTCTCTAGATTCATGATATTTTAAACGGTACACGGGACATTTGATATTCATGTTAGTTGTGAGCATTCCAGGATTAGATGGTAGCAGTAGAGTTCGAGAGAAATGTGAGCTCTCGGCATTATCGTTTCTTTTGAATTATGTTTAAAGAATTGGCAATATTTAGTGATGCGCGTGCATCACTGTGTTTTGTTTACGATGTTCCTTTGTTTGAACTTTCCAGAGAATGTGTACTGTGTTCACTTGCTGCAGTGTGAGAGACCTGCATTTCAAGTACGAAGGTTTATGCACACACTTCACTGCATAAATGAGATTTGCACAACTCCCTCCGTCCTCCTATAAGATTTTACTCACACTGAGCGCGTTCTTGCTGTCCCTCTGTCCCTCACACACCGTAATGGTTTGAAACAGAAATCATTGTTCCTTTTAAAAGTGACTTTATTCACTTGTTTTGTAAAACAGTTTCCCAGATCAACATTTCCTTTGATCTTTTTTTGTTTGTTTTTGTTTGTTTTGATTTAATTTTTATTTTCATTAGTCACATTTTTCTTTTGGTTTGTCGTCATCATTCCATGAAGTGTTCCTACTTCTCCAGCGCTTGTGTTTTATGAGTGTAGATTTGAGAGATGGACTGTGTTGGTTGAATGGGACTCCAGGCCAGATCCCTGACTACACTGGACCATTTTACTCTGCATTTTCACATACGGTGGCCTGGCGATGCCACCTCAGATTTGGATTTATACATTTTATATTGGACATATTAAAAAAAAAACAAAAAAAACCTTTCCTTTACCCAATATCCAGTGGTACGGATGGAAGAAAACATTTATTCCTGAAGGGGAAACGGCTTGCTGCCCTTCACTGCCTGTTAATGCCAAATGTATTCATAGTGGCAATATGTAGGTTGATCAGTCAACCATTGCTGAATGTCATTTCTCTCCACAGAAGCTCACGCTGACAAAAGTTCAAAGCCTGCCATCTGTTCAGGTGTGTGTGTGTTAGTTGTACGATTGATGCCAGTCAGTGTCCTGAGTTTTATTTATTTATTTTTTTTAAATGAAAAAAAAAATGGTTATATTCAAATATTCCCTGGCTGGTCACAGCTGACCACATCTACCAATGCAGTTGTAGAATACCTCATAAACACCACCAGGTTGAGATCTAGTCTGAAACCGTCATTCATTTATTTTTTATTTATTTGTTTTTTTTGTTTGTTTTTTGTGTTTTTTTATTTTTTTTTTATGGTCAGTAACTAGGATTTGCCTTTTACAACCACAATTAGCCCACCTGCCTGAAAAAAAAGTATTTAAAATAATTCTTTATTTCTTAACTTTATAAAATCTCTGCTCTAGATGACTTGGGCATGAAAGCTCGCAATGACTCTAGATATTTACAAACATGACAACAAACGTGATTTAAGTTTGAATTCTTTACCAGGACCAATTTGGGTGTTGTATCTTCTGCAAACCCATCCATATGAAAGACCTGCAGGAGGATGTGAAGTGTGTGCATGTGTGGATTTTTCTAATAGTTGATATTCGAGTTTATGAAGACGAGTCGCTATTTTGGGATAAGTGCTTAGTCATGGCGGCTCCAGGTATTCATTCATTCATTCATTCCATGCATATCCAGTACTCCAGTATGAGTAATACTTTTCTTAACAAAGAATGGAGGTTGATTAGTGCATTTAATGCGCACTGTATCTCATTTACTCTAATGTCCAACCTTCACAGAGTTTAGTCCTACAATGGGGTTTCATTTGTAAACCTACCTAGCATGTAACATAGGTTTAATCAGAACATTGGCCCTGTGAGGATGCGATATTGTATACCAGGTTGGCACAAACCCTTTTGCTTGCAAGCTAGAGGTGTTCATGAATAGAAATCTTTGGCTGGATAATGAGGCCGGCTGTTCTTTAAACTGTTTTCCAGATAGACCAAGATTAGTCCCAGGCTAACTATGCACCATTTCTACTGATTGCCCCCTGCCTGGGGGAGTCATGCACCAGCTTTGTATGTAAACCTTTAAAAAGGCGTTATGGAGATGCTGGCTACGATTCAGCATAGTATGAAAGGTGTCTGGTTCAAACGTGGTTTATAGTTAAAGTGGTGGGAGACCTTATTGACCAAGTCCTGGGGTCTGTTGTACTGCACTGAAGGGAAATCCACCCTTGTGTGCCTGATACAGTACATGCAAGGAAACTGATTAATGTCTGGATTAGAACAGCAGAAACACTATTCTTTGTGGGGCAGAGTTGCACATTTTACGTGTCTGTATATGTGTGTGTGTCAGTGTGAGCGAGAGAGAGAGCAATTAAACGCATCTCTGCTATCATAAAATGCATTCCATCCATTCCCGAAAGTTCAGTCCCTTGTGTAGTGGCCTGGTGACAATTGAACTTTGTTAGCAAAGATCACATCACAAGCTCAAAGTGCATGAATGGTGTTCACATACCGGATGCATTTCATTGTACTACAATTCCATGGCCACTTTTATTTGTACTGTACTGAAATATGCATTAGTTTCAGGGTGTAGTTACCTTTAGGATGTGTACATTTATGTCGATTTGTAATGCTTTACCCAGAGAAAGGACATGTATTTCATTGTCCAGATAAATATTAAACTTTTTTAAATAGGTTTTTTTTTCCTTTGTTGTTGTCATTGTCATCATCATTACAGTCTCTTTTGTTTTAATTTCCTTTGTTATTATTTGCATGAAAGAGAGTATTGATCTAAATGCACTATGACATGAAAAAAGACAGTGGTGTATTGTTGATGAATTTCAGCCTCTAGGCTTCTCGTTTACTGCTAGACAATGTCCCTGATTCACAGGGTTCCTACTGATTTTTGTGGGTAATGTTGCTGAAATCGATGTCACCCAAGCCCCTTATCTCTGCTGTCAGGAGCAGACTCCAGCCAGCACTCTCCTACCAGCCACGTGCCACGTTTTCCAGAATTGCGTGATTTTGTCACCAGGGTAGAACAATCCAGCCATGCACCCTCAATCCACCTTAGCTGCTGGGTGCCATCGTTTCTTCTGCTTCAGGAGGTCTTACTGTCACGGCGGAACCGTTCTCAAATCAAACATCAGGGCACTACCTTTCATTTCCACCCATCAATTTTTAAATGATAGCTTGTCCGATTCATGAACGCACAAAATTTTCACCCCATTAAGTTTTCATGGTCTCTGTCAAAGCTGAAATATGGTATGTCTAGTTTCTGTATTGCATAATAGACACACTGTTGTAATCTGTATTTTGGAAATGGCAGATTGATCCATCCCAAGGTTAGAAATCTGTGGGACTCTTGCTACTAGTCAACACAAATGCAGATGTTTCAAATGTATCCAGGTAACAATCCATGATGAACAACGCAGACAGATCAAGTGTAAACCACAAATTGTCATTTTATCTGAGTTATTCCCATACAGTGCACCCAGTCCGTACCAGATATGCTCACAGTAGCCCTTGATATGACCTTTAGTGAACCCAGAATCCTGTATGGTTTTCTTAATTCGACCTCAAATACAGCCGTTTGTGGTTTTTTGTAACCAAATATTAGCACAAATCTGCAAACTGCATGAGACAGCAATATTACACCCCCCCCCCCCCCAAGTCTTTTTTTTCAGCACCTTTCGGTCCCTTCATGTGGACCATTTCCTCACATGGACATCTAGCCTAGAATTTGTGTCTCAACCTTTTTGCGATTGAGCATCTGCCATCTGCTCATCAAAAGTTAATAGGGCTACAGCTTGCATGGACTCCGTGATGGTGGAAGCAACTCCACGAATTCCAGCAGACATTTGTGGCTGCTTTATTGTTTTATTTATTTGTTTTATAGCTTTCCCTCTGTTCCAGAGGAACATTCGGACGGTATACATTCCCTTGAACTCCAACTGGACTCAAAGACAATAAATCCATTGTCTCATGTGACAAAGTAACTCAGCAACAAAAGACCTTGAGGATACCCTTGGACATTGACTGAGCAATATTTCCAACGTAAGCCAGTAGGAGGTGCCCTTCTGTTTGTTTTATAACATCAGAGCGTGACTTCGAAAATCTGCGGACTCCAGACTTCTGCTTTAACTGCCAAAGGCTTGTGGGAATTTTACTGAGGGTCTCCTATCTTCCTAAGCCCTGTATTCACGAAACATTACTTTAGGTGTGTCAAACTCCCAAGTTGGAGACACACAGCACATCGCAGTTTTCTTGTGTTCCCATTCACCTGATTCACCTCACCAAGGGCTTGAAAATAAGCTGATGAGATGAGACAGGTGTGTAAAACCATAAGGGAAAACACTACAGTGTTTGGTGTGGGCACCATCCAGGACTGGTGATAATGGGAATACTGATCTTGGATAAGTCTTGTAGCACGGTGTGTAAAATATGTATGCACAGAGACGTCTGATCCCAGGTCAGCTTTTTTCCCTCCAGATGCAGAACCAGACCCTGCTCTTATGTTTCACTGAAGAAAGGGCAAACTTATTATTGTTGAAGGTACCTATTTTACAGACACAGTATGTTTTAAAGAAACCAGGATTAGATGACAAAATGTTATACTATGTAGACTGTGGCGATGTTGTGGAGATATTTCTTTTACAGCAACAACAATAATAAAGTTTTATTTAAAAAGTAACAACTGTGTGTATTCACTGCTTATTGGGTCATGGCTCATGACAGTTCTGGCGTGGGTTAACATTTCCTGAGTCGCAGAAGGGCACTTGGCCTTCTATCGGCCCCTTTTCAAAACAGGGCGTTCCTTGGAGCAACAGGAAGGCATTTATTGCTTATCGATGTCCACATCATGGCTTTGTGTGCTTTAGGCTTCCAGTCTTGGCCCAAACTCAGACTGGTTCTCCCTGGTGGTGGTAGATTTCTGCTCAAATATGATGTGGTGTTTTGTTGTCTTAAAGATGGTACTTTTCAAAAATAGAAAAAAACAATAACTGATTAAAGTAAGATTTTGCATAAAGTAAGACTTATTAGAAGAAATCTTATTCAAGAGATTGCAAACTTGATTTATGCAAAGTGAACAATAACTAAATTTAATGCAATTGTGATGTATGCAGCCACCATGGCGACACCAGCACTGTTATATACTGACCAGTCATACAACTTTAGGTTTACTGGCTTAAGGCAAACAAATAACCAAACCTGTACTAGTACATTATGGGCACTATTGCATGTATTATCTATTTTCAAGTGATTCTTTCCCCCCAGATATTTAGCAGTTATTGCCAGTGCCCATTTTAGAACCTTTCTGCTGAAAAAAATTCAAATTCTTATTTCACAATGTAGGGAACATACAGTATTCCTTCCTTGAAACATCACAAAGAGAAACGCTTTACAAATATATCACCCCAAATGCTAAGTTTGGCTCATCTTATTAACAACAATGGAGGACTGTGGAAAAGTCGCAATATTTTATTATTATTGCTTGCATTCTGTAAGCCTTGTTTGACAAAGTGTGTAAGAGATTAGCTTTCAGGTAGTTTAGTTACTTGGTGGATAATGTTGTCTTTTGGCATATATTTATCACAGACTAGTCTTAGTGGCATTCATAAGGCTTACACATAGACTTGTGTCCAAACGTGGACTGAATGATACTGCTGGTGCAACCCCTCTACTGTCACTGAGAACTCTCAGGGTAAAAATGCTGATTTGGGATCAGCTCTTCATGTATCAGTATGTAGAATCTATGTAAAAATATTCAAAATATTCAAATCCAAAATTGATCCCAGATAAGCATTTTAACTATGAGAGGTCTGAAGCCCTGGTTTCAGAGCTCCAGCCTCTGTTTTAGATGTCGTCTTTGTCCTTGGCACCATGCTTGAGGATACGTGTGAATTCTGTGTAGTTAAAATTTCCCTTCTTATCAATTGGTGCCTCGCGGAAAAGCTCATCGACCTCCTCGTCAGTGAAGCGGTCTCCCATGGTAGTCAGGAGTTCGCGAAGATGGTCTTCATGAATGAACCCTTAAAAGATAAAGATATAAGATCAAGAGACTGTAGCATAGCAAGATCAGTATAACTGTAAATGAGGTTTTACGGTTAATACAGCAACGCATTACATGTAACTTGGTACAGACTTGAATTTCACTGTGTGTAATGTTTTTTGGTAACACAAAACTACTTCACAAAATTGAAGAAGGGAGAAAAAGTCCTGTTTAGACTCTCAAATAAGTCGTATGACCTGTTCTGCCACATTTGACATCAAAGTCAGCACAATACCATGGTTAGCTGTGGTTGTGTCTACATGCAATGACCACATCTGGGGCTACCTGAACCATCCTCGTCGAAGCAGGTGAAGGCGTTTCGTATGACGTCCTCAGGGTCAGTTCCGTTCAGGCGTTCTCCAAACATGGTGAGGAACATGGTGAAGTTAATTGGCCCTGGTGCTTCACTCATCATACCCTCAAGGTACTCGTCAGAGGGGTTCTTTCCTAAAACAGAGAGCAGAGAGTTTGGGCTTAGATGGTCACTGCACACGTGCATTGGTACATTGTGGAGATTTTCAATTCCAGTCCTGTAGTTCCATCTCCACTCTTATATTCCCAAGCCTAATGCATGTTACATAATTAAGCCCTTCACGACTATGAATCATGAACTTCATGACTTCATGTCTATGAGTCATGAATTAATAAGTCTTGAAGGGTGTAGTGGAAAACTTGCATTGTGGCATTGTTTTATATTACAGGTCCCTTCCACAAGAGAAGTTACCCATAGAAGCAAGCATGTCGTGCAGATCCTCCTTGTCGATGAAGCCATCACGGTTCTGGTCAATCATGTTAAATGCCTCTTTGAACTCCTGGATCTGGGACTGGTCGAACATGGCGAACACGTTTGAAGTTGCCCTCTGAGGACGCTTCTTTGTGGTCTTCCCCTTAGCTCGCTTGGCAGCAGACATCTTGGCTGAAGTCTTGTTTCCTTTAAACAGAATAGAAAAAAATGAGTGCTAGACATTATCTAGCAATATCAAAACTAGCAAGCATTTCAAGCAAGTAAGTGATTGGATCTAGAATTGAATTGAATTGAATTGAATTGCCTTTGTCGATAAAACTCTACTCTCATTACGATGAAAACAGTAAAATCTGACAAAGTCACTCACTGTTTCATTTGTTTCAAATGGAATTCAGAATCGTCACCTCAGTGTTGATTTAGTTAATAGCCAAGTCTAACTGTGGAAGAGGTACAGGTTATGGCAGAAGTGCTCAGTGGGCAGGAATGTTAGATCATGCAGTCTCCACTGCCACTTTCCTCCGCTGACTGAAGCTTAAAGAGGCTTAATGAGTGGGATTTTTTTTTTCAACGAAAGGGTACAAAAGACTCACTTGGCATGCTTAACAATAGATAAAACAGATAAATTGTTTTCTGTTTCTTTACTAATCACCGCCCCGGTGATCCAGCTGGCTTCTCTAAAGCTTCCAAAAGAACACGTTTTTGTTTTGCCCCAACAATGTTTTATCACATTTTTTCCCTATGTTTGATAAGGTATGGGGCCTCATGAGGTCATTCACATAAAATGCAGGTTTGGGAAAATAAATATTTCATAATAGCATATCTTCAGCTACGCCAACACACAACTGACAAAATATTCTTGATATTTTAACGCAGTACTATTACCAAGTACAATTATTTATTTAAAAAAAACAAACAAATAAATGTACACTTTTGCAGTAGCTTGTATAAAATATTAACCATCACTGCCGGCAGCACAGACAGCTTATTCATTAATCTCACCTTGAGGTTGAGCGGCAAAAGGTTCAGCGTGCGCCTCTGTCTCGCGTCGTGCTCCACAGGCAGCCTGGTACGTTTGTTTAGCGCTTCGGCGTCTTTTCCACACCTCCCTGTTCCTGACTGAGCCAATAAAGTCAACAGTGTTCTTGTGTTTTGCAGCCAGGCGCGGAGGCCTTTAGCCATACAAGGCAAAGGAATCTAGGAGCTCCCGCCGTCACACATCCTGAGAAAACGCGATTTCAACACAGAGCTACTTCGATGAGTCCAGGAGCCGCGCGAAACGGAGGCCTTATTTAGCAAGTGCATGACGGAGAGCTCTACGGCAGAGTAGCGTTTCCTTTGCCAAACTGTCATAACAAGAGGACAGAGCCAAGCCTGTATTTCTGTGACTGTTGTTACAACAAACCCATACTAAGATTACAGGAATAGGGTGGGAGTGTTGCATTTGTCTGCCCAAAGAGAAAAATGGAAGAGTTAATTAAATATTTTATGCAGAATATAACGAGTAATTACTGCGTTGTTGTGCCTGAAAGCGAGTGATAACTAACGGGTTGACGAACTGCGTTAACTTAGAACCTATACAGTGAATATTTAATTCTACAGTGAACGGCAGAAAATCAACTAAGTTTAGCTGTGTTAGTAAGTTGTTTAGGATATTTCACGTGACACACAAGCATTTGAAAGGAATTATACAAGTTACTGCTCTGAACTATCAATACTGAGAAGTCATTTATGTAACAGGACAATCTAGTTCAACATATAGTTACCGGAACGATTGCGATATTTTTGACAGTCCATTAAATATCCAGCTACCGAGAAAGGCGACGTACATAAATAATTCACGCCTTCTATCAAGGATAATGGATTTTTGGACGTTCTTATCTTGTCTTAGTCTTATCTTTTACACAAGAGAAGATAATAACTTCATCGTTTGAATGGAGTTAAGCAGGCAAGTTGCACTGAGGACTGCTAGCTCCTTCCCTTTCTAGTGTGTCATGAAAACGCACCAGACTGTACCTAGGCTACAGAGAAAGTGGAAGAAAGGGTTTTGAGTGGCGTGGATAATACCCAATCAACAGAGCGCACTTGAGCACAGCCAGCAGCAAGAAGCACTTCCTGAAACAAACGCAACCTCATAGAAAGATACACATCTTGCCTAATATTCTAGCTTCCCATGTAGTAACGTTGGCGTAGTGAAAGAAGTGGAAGCATCTTGCTTTGACAGTTTTGCTTTGGTACAACATATGGAATAGTCTGTGTTTTTAGCTAGTTCTTTCTTATGCAAGGTAAGTCATATCATATGAATGTTGGCTTCATCTACAATATAAGGAGTGGTGACGAAGATGGGTGCAAACACGATCGATCACATGCAGTCGTCTCTCTCTCTCTTTTTGGCCCTATGTGCGTATAATACACGCCGGTTGTAGCCTAGCTACCTCTCGCAGTGTATATGACCTCGGCGACCGCCAGCTTTGACCCGGGCAGCGCGGGTGCCGACACGCCCCTGCGCAGTACGGCTGCCAGTTTACAAAGAGATATGGAGAACAACTCAGCTGACAAGAGGACAGAGCCCAGGGCAAGCGAGAAAAAATGCTGTAAGTGATATTTGCATGGTTCAGCGGTGGAATACGAACAAAGTAACTAGCTTGTAGATATCCAGGCAGGGCGCTTAGAAAATGATAGTATAGTAATGGTAGGATAGTAATGATGTATACAACAGGAAGTCAGTGTAGGCTTTAAATATCCTTATAGTGAAAGTCAGGATTTTCGCTTTGTGAGAGGCTACGTAGAAACATTATGCACCTGGTCATGGTTCATCCATAGGTTATTATACCGTCATTAGGCCATTATGACTATTCCGGTTCCTCTTGGGCAAGAGATGATACTTTCAAAACGTATTTAATTCTGTGATTAAACTTGCATGAGGAATCTTCATTACAAAGGCAGTCCTATTTCACAGATACAGCAGCCACCAATCAGGAGTCTTTATTAGACGCTCAGACTGGACTGACAGCCGTGCTATTTATAGAGTGAAGGTATTGGTAGGATGCCTGTGTATTTTACTGGCTGTTAGTTGTGCCATTTTCCACAGAGCAAACTTGGACTGCAGTAATGGAACATGTTATAACAGTACTATAGATAATATAATAGCATCTCAGCTACATTAAAATATTAATGTATCTAAACAGACAGGTGTGTGCTGTCGCCACCAAACATGACATTATCACTGTTGCCTGCCGCCTCTGTACTATGGAATGGTAGAATGGGTGTGTTCTGTCATTAATTAATGAAAATCCTGCAAATTTTCTCATTGCACTTTGTATTGCAACTTGTTTATTCATGTTGGGGGGGGATCTTACAGAGCTTGGAATTCTTACAAAGTTTGGAATTTGGAATTTTGAGTTGCATTTTGAGTTGCACCAGAGTCAGTCACAAATTAAGTTATTGATGAAAATAGTGTATTTGCTAAAAGATAAAATTGTGAGGTGAAGGTTTGTATCTTGAGCAGTGGTTTCTAATCCCAGTCCAGTGGGAACTATGTACTGCACTGAGTAAATGTTTCTCCTTCTCCAACACACCTGCTGTACCTCATCAGCTAATTACTGTGCACTAAATCAGAGGTATCAGAGCCATAATCCCCACAAATCTGGGACCCCACAGGTCAGACTTGGAGAACCATTGTTTTAGAAAGACTCACCGTAAGATGATATCTTCATGACATCAAGACAGACTGTGAATGAGAAAGACAACAAACCTGCAGAAAATAATTCATAGGCAATGCATCTTAATAGCAGGAAATTAAAAACCAGCATTTTTCCAAAGAACAAGCTTCAGCTTCCAGCTTTTAATTATTCCCCAGTCTTGTATTTCAAATCATTATGTCTGGCTTTGCTCATAATAAAGTTTCTGTTGAACAGAAGGCAGACATGAAGGTTGTTTGCTAGGTAGCTTCCACATGAAGGACTTACTGATGGTTCCAAGAAGGTTCTGACATAAGGTCTTGTGTTTCTGCAATGACTTAAAGCAAGTTAATCCTTCAAGAGATAAAGGTTTAGAAAAAATTGTGAAAGCCAAACAATAGCTCAAATGGAGTTATTTCAACCATAGTTTGACCATTTGTGCATTGTTTTCCTTAGTCATAGTGGTTTTAGTAACTTATTTTCGAAATGCAGTACATTGTAGAGGGACCGGTGTTAATCAGATTTTATTAGTTTTTCAGTAGGTGAAACTCTTGATTAACTTTAGGAGAACAGTCTTTTTTCAGGACATGCCTGAAGAGGAAGCACAGTTGCTTTCAGATCCTGCAGGTCTCTGACACCAGATCCAGTTCAGATCCAGAAACACAGTCCTCTGGTTCCTGCTGATATCTTACTATACAAACTGTTGCTGCTCTAGAGAGACCAGTTCCACAATGAGGGTGTCAAAAAAAAAAAAGAGAAAGTGTCTTATAATTTTTTGCATTTGTACTTATGCCTTCTTTTCTTTAGCATGGGCATCACACATGACCAATTGCTCCACTATGATTGTAATGATTGGTCTCCCTGCGAGAGGGAAGACCTACATGTCCAAGAAGCTCACTCGCTACCTCAACTGGATAGGAGTGCCCACAAAAGGTGAAGATGATGTTTGATGCTGACAGACACTGGCCTCACAATTGAACTATATCCACTTTATAATAATATATAATCATTCCCTGTTTGCTACTTAATAAATATAAGAGCAAGAGTCAAAGAGGAACCAGTGTTGGGTGCGTATGCTACATAAAAACATATAGGAGGAAAGAATAAAGTTTTTATGTCCATGGACGCACTGGCTGTCTGCCTTATCATTGTCTATGTTCTGATACTGTAGAACGTGGCCTGAGGTTTTAGCCTGTTGGTCCAGATCTTAGACACACATTTGTGGTATTTCTGAAAGGCTCTAACAGCTGCATGTTTGGCACAGTGTTCAATCTGGGCGAGTACCGGCGAGAGGCCGTGCAGTCGTACAAGTCCTACGACTTCTTTCGCCATGACAACGAAGAGGCCATGAAAATCCGCAAGTGAGTAAGTGGGTGGGTGTTGAGTAAGTGGGTGAGGTTTGCATAAGCAGGAGGGGGGCTGCGATTTGATTTGATTAAGTGGGTGTGGACGTCCTGACCCGCATTCCTCTCGCTCTTCAGGCAGTGTGCTCTGGTGGCTCTTCGGGACGTGAAGACTTACCTAAACGACGAGGGTGGCCAGATCGCCGTGAGCTCCTTTTCTCTTTAAGAAACGCTGCGCCTTCTTCACTGCCGTCCACGAATGTTACGGCATGAGCAGAATTACTCTGCTAAGCGAGTGGAGTGGACTGTGTAATGCCCGTTACATAACCAGACAGTGGCTTCACAAGTCATGGTCTACTTCTGACGTGGCACTGCAATATATTTTAGTCCCGAAGTGAAGTGTACCTTGCACCATTTAATCCTCCACAGGTCTTTGATGCCACAAACACAACTCGAGAGAGAAGGGACCTCATCCTCAGCTTCGCTCAGGACAATGCCTACAAGGCAAGTTCCCCACAGGCACCTGGGCTCTGGTGTGACCCTCAGTGTGTGTGTTAAGGAGGACATGGTGGAGAAAGCTTTGCTCATACAGCTAAAAGCTTGGTATCACTGGGCTTAGGAGGTCTCAGTTGGCATGGACAAGAGTTGACAAGTTAGTCTGAAATTAATTTGATTTCCTGTATCTTTGTATTGTGGTGTATAGTTTATGCGGACATCAGCCACTCAGTGGGTCTTATAAAACACAGTATGATCTGATCAGACTTACAATGTGTGAGAGAAAAGTGGTAAGCATCATATCACTAACAGATCAGAATACAATTAACATTAAAACGCCACTAACACGTCAAAACATCATTAACACAGCAAAATATCTGACCTTTTGTCTATTTGATGCATGAGGCAAAAGAGTTAATATTTTATACATTAAAGCCATGCAGTGCTGTTGTTTTGGTGGAATGCTGTGTGATGGTTATGTACAATGCTGCAGTACTTTGTTTACATAGTGGAAAAGAGAATGTAACTATAAAGGAAGTTTAAATGGTCAAGCTGTTATTATAGCATTATAGCTGGTATGACTTGTACCATATATGTTGTGGTGTGGTGTGTGTGTGTGTGTGTGTGTGTGTGTGTGTGTGTGTGTGTGTGTGTGTGTGTGTGTGTGTGTGTGTGTGTGTTTGGTGGGTCATTGTAGTAACAGCTGTTCTTAATATGAAAACCTTGCTTGCCTCTTTAAGGTGTTTTTCGTCGAATCGATTTGCGACGACCCGGATGTCATCGAAGAAAACATTATGGTAGGATATTGCTAACGGCAACCTGTCATTACGCCAGTCATGACTTGTTCATTAACTTAACAGTAATGTTCAACATCGTTCATTGGTATGTCTGTGCGTATATGAAAACACGGCCCTCGAGGTCCAAGAAATACCTGTTTGGAACTGCTACTTAATATGCTATTCATGTTAAGATCAACCAAACTTAAGATCAACCAACTTAAGATCAAAATGAACAAAATTCTGAATTCTATCTGGATTGGAAACAGAGACTAATGTTTCGTGTTCATACCTCAGTTGAACCATTATTCTGTACTAGGAAGTGAAGGTGTCCAGCCCCGACTACCCCGAGAGAGGCCGCGAGAGCGTGATGGATGACTTCTTGAAGAGGATCGAGTGCTACAAAGTGACGTACCAACCGTTAGACCCCGATAAGCACGACAAGTAAGCACACATCTAGATGTTTACATCAGCTGTACGAGTCAAACTGAAATACTTTGTTGTTGTAGACATATAATCTTACCAACAGGTGGAGACAAAGACCATACATGTGTTTACGTGTCTATTTTTTTGTTTTTGTTTTTATTTTTGTTTTTTTTGTTTTTTTGGAAAAGTTGAATTCCAATGTTTTTGGAATCACAAACGTCTTAGTAATAGTTTTGTTATACTTTCTTTTTTGAGAGCTCTGCTGATGCCAGAAACACGATGCTCTCGATAAGCCTATTTGTAAAAATTCTTTCCACAGAATTATAAGTTACAGGAAAACAATTCCTTTCATTCTTCTGATTTTTTTAGTGTGAGTGAGGGGGAGAGGGTGTTGTGATAGGAAAAGGAGGATTGTCTGCCCAGCGTCATAGTTCTTCTCGCAACTCATTGGATGTTTAAATGTTGGCATGTCCACTGCATGAAACTTGACGCTGACAAGTATAAACAGCCTGGGTTTTTTTTTCAGTTTTCCCTCACTGGTCACTTTTTTGTGAAGTTATGTCATGTCTGGAGCCTCAAGTCTGCCTACCAAAAACCACTTTTCCCACAATCCTCCTGTGTTCCCAGTCCTGAGTATGTTGATTTCACTTGTGTCTAGTAATGCAAAACGTGTCTTTATATTTAAACCCCTCTGTTTGTAGCTTTCTTTGTGAAGCCTTGCTCTGCGCTGGTAAAAGGTTTCAACCTTGCCTGGTTTTTGACATATTTCACTCCACGTTTGCCTACCGAATTTGACAAGTCAAGTGGAGATTCGTTTGAGTCACACAACATCTAAAATTTCAGACCTGTGTATAAGTGGTCTAACATAAGAGGTTTTTGCTGCAGGTTTTTATACCAGTTAGTTCCGACCTCACTGTCTGGTTGTTTTTTGATAATCCTAACCATTTTCGCACAAAACCTCCACTGACGTGTTGCTAAGTAACGACTAGCTTTATGCACCCAATCCTTAACTGTTTTGTGCATATACAAAATGGAACTGAATACAGTGGATGACTTTCATAAGATAACATTTGAACCTTGAGCTTGTTTGGTTGTGCTCTGAAGGAGAGCATGTCCACAGAGACACATCACATTCTGAATCTGCTTTTAAGGCAACAGTTGTGACGGCAGAAAAATCAAACACACTGAGGCCACCAACGAAGCAAGATGGTCTGTGTGGTGTCAGCCCCTGTCCTACAAAGCAACCTTTTTTCTAATGCCACAAAGAATTTGAAGCGTACAGGTTTACATATACAAATAGTTCAATAACCCTAAATAAATAACTCGATGCTGTTTTTCGATTTCTGTCTGTATTTTCATTTTTGTTTCCTTCTTTTTTCCTTTGTACATTCATGTCACACTAACGGTGTTTGCTAGCGCTGTATAAACCTTAAGTTCTGTTGGGCAGGCAGTTGTTACTGATGAATAGCAACAAGTTGTTTGTTCTGGTACTACTTTTCAGTGGAAGGAAATTCCAGTATGAAAACATAATTAACTTTACATTTTGGGCTTCTTTTCTTGTCCTTCTTTGGTTTGTAGAACTGTTGTTTAAAAGCGATAGACACTCGAGGTTGTGTGGTTGTATCATAAATGACAATAAATAATATGATACACAGCAAATCCCAGTTGTTAGTAGGACCAAATGTGCTTGTGATGTGATAACCTTTTGTGGTATCAAAAGTATGTGATATAGCAAATTATTTTGACGTTCTATTTCAGCCATTCCATTTCTAACTGTACGTATGTGATGTTTTTCTCTTCCTGGGCTCAGAGACCGATCCTTTATCCAGGTTGTCAACGTCGGCCAGCGGTTCCTGGTTAACCGCGTGCAGGACTACATCCAAAGCAAGATCGTTTACTACCTCATGAACATCCATGTGCACAAGCACTCCATCTACCTGTGTCGTCATGGCGAGAGCCAGCACAACGTGGAGGGCCTGATCGGCGGCGACTCCGGCCTGTCTGAGTGCGGGAAACAGGTTAGCATGCACGCGTTTGTGGGCTGCCTTTTGAAGACTTTGCATAATAATGTACGGTTTGTCCTCGTTTATATGCTGCCATCTTGGGATGTAAAGCTTAATTTGTTCATGTTGACATGAAATGGAACACAAAAAGAGTGGTCTTGGTTTCCAGGGGGGGCTGTCTCCTAGACGGACAGCAGCAAAGGGAAAGGGAATCAAACAAAAGCCGGTTGTTTTACTGTAGCAAATGAAATCACCTCAGGGGCGGGTTCAGACCAGGTGAGGCTGCTCCTTACCGCCCTTACTGTGGCATCAGCTAAACCCTGCAGTGATGTGACAGTACAGAGTCACTCACTGTTTTATAACTCAAGTGAGCTGGATATGTGGAATTTAGGAGAGCACTGGCACATACAGTGTACAGGAGAACTGTTACGTCGAGTAGTGAGGCAGGGCAGGATATGCGTGTGGAGATGAGTGATGTTCACAGGGAGGAAAAATCCAAAACCAGAGTCTTTAAAACAGTCTACAGTCAAGTAACTCGGAAAGCAAGACACCTAACTAGAAGGCACAAGAAACTGGGAACGATAAGAACACAGAAACAAGGAAGATATTACATCAGTGACTGAGAAGGCAGGAATACACAGCGTGTAAATAAACAACTAGACTAGGCAGAAACAAGACAGCTACAAACAATGAAGGGTGGAGATACACAAAGCATGACACGAGGTGGGGACTAAACCCTAACAAAGAAACAAAGACCAAAACATGACACGTAGTGTCATGGTTACCGTGACAAGCACAAACACATAAAGGCTGCAGATGTTTATTAAATTTTTCATGGGGAAAGGACAGTAATAGAGTTACTGAGATGTGCTGGTACCAAGAACCAATACTTTCTGTAGAGAATTATGAATATTTGTATACATCTTATAAACATTGGGCATGTGTGAACCGTACAGGTAGATGCACTTTATAGAAGTATTGTACGTTGAATTTAATCAGGGGTTATATTAACCAATTTTAATATTTAATATAATTTCAATGTTTCCTTTTATACTACCAGTTATATAAGGTTCAGAAGTATTAGTGACGTATGGCATCTGGAGACCAGCTTGTAATATCTGCTCTATGCAGCTTTGAATGGACAATTAAGGCGTTCACAGTTGAAGCTTTACCACAAATCTTTATGCAACACATGAACGTAGACGTGGTTTCTGACTGGAGATGTTGTGTCTGGGCTAAACCGGAGCATTCCTTGGGCATGGACGGGTCGCATGGGCGCGCACGTGCGGGCGTGCACGTGTGGGCGGGCACGTGCGGGCGGGCACGTGCGGGCACTCATGCTCCCCTGCCCTGTGCCGCGTCTGTGCAGTTTGCCCGAGCTCTGCGCGTCTTTGTGGAGGGGCAGCAGCTGCAGGGCCTGAAAGTGTGGACCAGCCAGCTGAAGAGCAGCATCCAGACAGCCGAAGCGCTGGGCGTGCCCTACGAACAGTGGAAGATACTCAACGAGATCGACGCTGTGAGTCCCGGCAGACTCCGCCCACAGGCATCTGCCTCCCAGCAACACTGTTCCTCTCATTAGGGGTTTTACTGAGCAGGGTTTCAAAAGCCCTGGAGAAACATGTGTTGTGTGGCATGTAAAATGGGTGTTTTTGATTGTGTTTATCACCATCACCTGTGGGAGAAGGAAAACACTTGTCATATACTTAAACTACTCTACTATTCTGCTATTTTTATACATAACAGTGGTGTGTCTGTATGTGTGTGTGTCCATGTGTGTTGTAAGGGAGTCTGTGAGGAAATGTCTTATGACCAGATCCAGTGTGATTATCCTGAAGAATATGCTTCGAGGGATCAGGACAAGTACCATTATCGCTACCCTGGGGGTGAGGTAGGCATCACACACAATCCTTAGCTATTTGAACAATGAGAAACCCATTTTAATTCCTGTGTGGAACATTCCCATGGTTTGTCCTGCCTGGCTTGCCGTAGTCGTACCAGGACCTGGTGCAGCGGTTGGAGTCCGTGATCATGGAGCTGGAGCGTCAGGGCAACGTGTTGGTCATCTGCCACCAGGCCGTCATGAGATGCCTCCTAGCCTACTTTCTGGACAAGAGTGCAGGTTGAACTCTCAACTAACTCTCTTCAGAGAAGAAGAGAGAACAGCGTGGAGAGACCAGAGGGAAACTCTGGTCTCTCCACGCTGTTCTCTCTTCTTCTCTGTTCACTCTGTCTTTCCTCCTCTCTCTTACACACTCACACGCATGAATGAACAAATGTTTGATGGAACAGTAAACGTGTTTATGCACTGTGTTGGAGTGCTCTTTTAGAGTGAGGTGATACGAGCAGAACATGGGAGTGATCCCTCCCCGCAGGCATGAACCATGCGCTGGTCTCCCCCCCCCAGGCTCCTGTATCTAATTCCTCCCTTCTCTGTTCTGCCTCAGATGACTTGCCTTACCTGGAGTGTCCCCTCCACATGGTGCTCAAGCTCACACCTGTGGCTTATGGTAAGTGCTGTTGGCTTTGAAAGCCGTGCTTCCTTGGCCCCGTGCTTTTCCTTGGCCCCGTGCTTTTCCTTGGCCCTGTGCTTTTCCTTGGCCCCGTGCTTTTCCTTGGCCCCGTGTCTCGTACTGCCAGCCAGGACATGAACCGGCATGTACTGTAGTGGTGTTGTAACTTACAGCCTCTTGGATAAATGCATTCCAGCATGTTGCGTTACCTGTGTAAATTAAGCCCTAATGATGGAGGAGACCACTGGAGTCAGCTCTAATACTGTTCTGAAGCGTGCCTGCTGATCTGAAATCTGTTTTCAAGGCCTTGTAGAAAGAAAGACATCATAGCAACCCTGTGGTTATCAACAACTGAACTGGCAATGATGTTTACTGCATGTAATTGTCTACATATAAAAACCAAACTATGGTATTCTTTATTAACCCAGTGCTTTTGCAGGTTGTAAAGTGGACAAATTTGACCTGGAGGTGGAGGCTGTGAACACACACCGGAGCAGACCACTGGTAAAGAATATTTGTCACAGTTTTGTCGTGAAGCTGTGTAGCAACTTTTGTTGAATAGTTTATATTTGTATTATTAATGACCTTAAATGCAAATATATGATCGTGAGAAATGGTTTTGCATATTGGAGCGTACATAATTGTTAGGAACTCACCAATTTCTATAGACAAATCCAACCTCAGGGTTGGTGGCGTGATGACGCAGGGTTGGTGATGTGATGACACAGGGTTGGTGGCGTGATGACGATGGGTTGGTGGCGTGAGGACGCAGGGTTGGTAGTGTGATGACACAGGGTTGGTGGCATGATGACACAGAGCTGACAGAGTGATAATGCAGGGTTGAAGGCTTGATGGTAGAAGGTTGATGGTTTAATGGTATGATTTACAAGTCACATAAAGAGATCTGCTGGACAGGATGCATGAGTAATGGATTTTTTAAATATACAGGAGTTTGGGGGGGTTTGTTGGCTAATAATTTAAGCCTACATATTCAGTAAATTGGTGTTATGGCTTGTAACTACCTATATGTGGTTGAACTTTGGTTTCCAACATGAGTTGAGTATAGTTTGTTATTCTTTGTTTCACTGTTTTTTGAAGTGTATGTATTACGTATTAGCATGATGGTAAATTTGACCACTGTGACTATTGTTAGAAATTCAGCATTGAAGATTCAGGATATGTATGTTTATTTGCACCCATGCTGAGGTCAGGCTGGCCTGTTTTTCCTTCCTAAGTGTGATCTTAAGAAGGAAAATAATGACATGAAGAGACTAGGGAGGTAGGGAAGAGAGGTACAGGGGATGAGACCATGGCTCAGAACGTGTTATCACCTCCTGACCTTGACGTCAGCTTTCACAGAGGCCCAAGTCGTACAGTAATATAAAACGGATTCCGAAATAAATCACTAATTAAAACAAATAGAAGAGGGGCATATGAATTTCTTCACTGTTAAACCCTACCACTTTGTATGTGTGTTAAGGCCTGAGTGATAAAGGTGACCACAGTGACTGGTGGATATATATGGTGTGGGTGTGTATTTTATGAGTAGGGATGTGTGTGAATGCTGCCCTCTGGGAATGCTGAAGTATAATTATTATGTACCACAGTTGTGCGTGTAAGTGAGCCTTAAAAAGACAACACAGCCACATGGTCACAGAAAAACAAGAACTCAGCTACTGTTAGTTGACACAGCTGAGATCCACCCTGTACAGCAAGGTTTTACCACAAGACCTACACATACAGTGCACGACCTTTTCAGTGTGCTTTTGCCCTCATATAAACACAGCCATACTGTGGACCAAGTGATTTGACATGGTTTAGACAACAAATTGATGTTGAAATCTGTTCAGGATTATTTTCAGTACAATCTTAATGCTGATTGTGCTAGAAACTTCATGCTCTCCACTCCATCTTCCCATGATACTGTAGTTGTAATGATTTTTCAAGGCTCATTGAATCCATTAATGGTGTTCAGTGCTTTTCACACAAGAGCCATGTTTACCTATGTGAAAGCGATGTGCTCCAGCTTCTCTGCATAAAAACTAACAATCAGGAATGGTGATCGAAATGCAGTTATTAGCCATCAGGAAACAATGAACAAATGGAGAAAATGAACAAAAATGCTATATATCAGTCATAGGCAAAGATCCAATGATAACTGAACAGAAAGAGAACCCAGGATTTTGGAGACTCTGGTGTTTCCTCTCACTTATTATATTATTGTATAGAAATCAGGAAGCACCAGTTTGTGGACACAGTGTAGTTCAAGATTAGCAAAGGAATGAGACAGTGTTGCATCGGTGGGCGAATCCTCAACTGTTTGACATATGTTGAAAATGACTGGAAGCAAGGAGGAAGTGAAACAGGATTTTCAGGATCAAAGAAGAAAGGAAGAAACTGGATTTGCATTGCTCATGATCACAGAAAATCAAGATCAGTGAGAAACAGATTGGATTAGTCCAAGATTGAATCTTTCTGGGATCTAGGATTGTTGTGACTGTGGATCCACCCTTCAAATCAAACAATTTCATACCTGTGGCCGGTATGAACAAGATCTGGAAAAGATGTCAGTCTAGCTGCTGTAATGAATAAATATTTGCTAAGGAAGATTTAGCTTTAATCAGGAATTTAATTAACATTTACTTTCGTCAGTATGCAAACGTTACACACCATTTGGACTTATATCTTGACGCTTGACGCTCCCTTGCCTTTCTGTCACTGTAACCAGAGTAACCCCAAGCAGGAAGTGGTACCTGCTGTTTTGCGGAGGAACAGCTTCACGCCGCTGTCCAGCCAGGACCAGGTGAAACGGCCCCGTCTGTTCAGCGTCGGCAACCCACCCCGGATACCGCTCCCACCCTCGCTTGCATCCACGGAGGTTCCGGAGGCCCAGGAACCAGAGGAACACAGTGATAACCAAGTCAGTTTTCTGTCTTAGTATCGTGTGGGTGTGGATGTGGGGTAATGAGTGTGAATGTTTTCTGAGCTGACACAACCCTCACAACATGACTTGTTATTGGTCAGACTGGTTCACATTTCTATTTCTGATGAAGGAAGTCTGCTATGGTAATGTCACTGCACTGCAGTACATTATACCTTATCTCCTCCACCACTTAATCCACACATACATCATTCCATTGGCACTTTAATCTGTATGAATCTAATCCATAGGTACTTTAATCTCTTGATTTCTCTTTGACCTCAAAGAGAAATATCTCTTATCAAAAAATGTTTAGGACGAAAAAGGGCTTTACAGCTGCTATGCTATTAAAGCTTTGCTACCACTGAAATAAAACACTTAAATAATTAGGGATGATTTATATTACAAGTATTATATTGGAGCACTTTTTTGACATTAAACGCTTTAGTCTATCTTCAGTTAGTTTCCTATATATTGATTTCCCAGTTCTCAAGGGCTGCTTAATACACGTTTATACGATTATGCTGTCTTGCTTAATTGAAAATGACTCGTGTAATACGTGCATCACGCTGAGTGCTTTTCCACAGGCGATGCTCAACTGCTTCAGTTCGAGAGACCCAGACAACAGCGCCGCAAAATGAGACCTCCACCCGTATGACTAGCGATGTGGCTCGCATGGCAGTTCCACCTGTTTGTAGCCCAGCCCTGAAATAAGCCCAGACTTCACATGTTTCTGCCTCTCCTGCTGCAGCGATCACACTGCATGTCAAAACAGCTTCCGGATTGCCTGCCCTCTGCAGCTACGGCCAGGCTGATCTAGACCAATAGCCCACAGTAGTAACCAGAAATGGTGTCAATTATCCAGTAATGAAACAGCTGGTAGATCAGAGAGGCAATCTGCACTTTAAGGGTTGGACACTTAACTAGGGCTTTAAAGGTACAAATCCCTGCTACTCTGGACTGGAAAACTCCACCCCCAGCTCAGAAGCTCCGCCCTTTCCGTCAAATGTGAACGAACACTCTGGCATGCTAACACATAATCATACGATGTGATACACTGAATGTATTCGTGGTATTTTTAAACTTCAGAAAATATCCCTCTCTGGATACAATACGATATCTTTTTGTGAGATGGAGACTAATTGCGCTTTGTAGGAATAGCTTCCCTCAGTCTCAATGCCAACCATTTGTTCTAATGCAGGTAAAGCCATTTTCTATGGTTACAGTCTCCTATCAGAATTGATTCTGTTTTCATAGCAGCTACACTGTCACTGTCTTAGAAAATTCTATGGTGTCCTGTCTAAGTCATTGTTTACATGTCAGTTGTTTGTCTTTTTCCAGTTGAATGTGGCTTAATAGTTAAACCAAGCAAAGGCTGCTGAAATTTCTAGTTACACATTTTAAATGGCAACCGAACAGGCTAACCAGGTTAATGCTGTAGGACTTGGAATTTTTGATGTGAGTGTTTTAGTGTCTTACTACTCTGGGAATCTTCCAGAAGCCTCTGATTATCTCGTGAAGCACACTGATGACTGGTACAGAGTCATAGATAATGCTGTCAAAAGACTTCTTTCAAAGTGAAAACAAAAAAATATATAATAAATTAAATATTGTAAATACATAACAATTACATACAATCAGCTAGAAGAGCATTCAAACAGTGAAAAGTTCTGAAAGGGGAAACATTATCAAATTTTTTTGTTATAATTGAATTGTTGACATTTTGGATCATTCATGTTATTGCTGTTTGTAGATGGAGGAGTGTTGAATTTTGTCGCAGTGTTCATCAACTCCAGTCCAGGAAGGCTGTAGCACTATACACTCTAGTGTTTTCTCTGCTCTAATGTACCAGACAGACTAATCTGTTAACTAAATCAGAGCAGATGTCATGCTGCCACACTGCAGGACTTGTGGACTACTGGCTTTGCGATTTTGATGAAAGACTCAGTTATAATGTAAAAACACATATTGTGATGTTGGTGTGCAGTTTTTTTCTTATTTCTTAAAAAAGAGAGGTTTCCAGTTCTGTTTACTGGACCATTTTCTTGCCTCTGCTCAGCAGATGACCAGCCAAAGGGACTGATAATAACGCACTTATTCAGAGGAAACGTAGAACTGTATGCTGTAACAGTAGAGAGGAATGGAGTAAAATGCTTTCAGTGGGAGCAAAGAACTGTGCCTTTGTGTGGAAACATGCATCTTCTAGTCCGGTAACGTATATGCCTCGCTGGCTGCCTGGTGTAGGCTGGAACAAACCTCATTTTTAATCGGATGGTTTCATATAATTGTTTTGTTATTGTTCTTGTTTGTATGTTTGTTGGGGGTCTTTGTTGTTGTTTTTTTTTACTTAGAATTCTTCAACTGCAGTTTCTGTGTGCACTCCTTTTTGCAGTTGTTGGTGGAATATGGTCAGGCACTGGGATTGCTGTCGTATTTATTATTTCCTGTTGATCTTCATTTTCAAGGATGCAGGAAGAGTGCCTCTTTATATACATATATTTAGGAGGGAAAAAAGGATTGTATATTTTACTCCCTGATCTTAAAAATCATTATTAAGTAAAACTATGTTTAATCTGTTGTGTTATTTAAACATGTGGCGATAAGTCATTAAAAGCTTATATTATCAGAATGGTTGACAGTGTACTTTTGAATTAATAGATGCATTGTGCATTATTTGGCATGAACTAATGTGAAAATTGATCATATAGTACTTTCAAGCTTTTTTACATACTTTTTTTATGTGTACATAAAAGGAATAATTTAAGACAGCCAGTTAGTGATGTTAAATGTTTGCACACCCTGTTTTACTTAAAGTATATTTTCTGCATTCATATTCTTTTGTTGCATACACTAAAACCTCTTGAATGCCTGTAGCCCACATTTCATCTTTACAGGTTTAATCTGTACATTCAATATATACAGGATGGAGAAAGTTCAGAAGAAAGTTCAGAAGTTCAGGTTTTTCAGTTTAATTCATTTGACTAGTAACAAGGTGTGGGGATGGAAATGGCAGGTGTAGTGGAATTAAACTCTGAATTTATAATAATATATAATAATTTTCCTAAGGCACCAATAACATAATATCACCACAGTTTAACCTGCATAGGGGTAAAAGATAAGGGTGTTCACTTTCTCCTTTCACCTTTCATTTGTTTACCATATTCTTAGAACTGTTTGCTGCATCAGTTCACCAGAACGATCAAATACATGCTGTAGTAATTTAAAAAACTACTCACAAAATTAACTTATATGGAGATAATATTTTGCTTTACTTACAGAACCCAAGAATCTTGCTGTTTGAAACCATTAAGCTGGCTGACGTATATTCAGAATGATCAAAATACATTAATTGTAATAAATCAAATATTTTACCATCAAGCAAAGACCCCCCAAACGCCAAACTCTAAATATATAGGAATCAACATATCTGCTAACAGGTTCAACCTGTTATTTTTTTTTAATTTTGATCCACTATTAAATAACATAGAAGATAGTACGCAATGATGGATAAAACTTTCATTCCATTGAATCTTATTGGACAAATTGCAGTTGTAAAGATGTCCATACTGTAACGGTCGAGCCCCGGAGGGTTGCAAAAGCCGACAGGACTCGCGTTTGTGATAAATGTAAACCGCTTTATTTTTCGGTTTAAGGAACACGAATACGAACTTAGACATCAACATAAACATCAAAGACCGACAAACACATTGTGACACACACGCCTTTAAACACTCACCCTGACAAGACACAGGTGCGACGTATTACAAACACAACAAGCTCATTCACGCGCCACGCCCACCACCCTCGAACATACACATACGCTCATTCATACAACACGACAACAGAACACACCTCCACACAGACACGAGACAGGGAAGGCGGCCAGGGCGGACACCGTGACATCTAAATAGTGGTAAAGTTGCATAAAAGATGCAGCTTTTACATCTTATTCAGGGCTCCTAGAGATAATATGAAGGGTGGGATGTTGCTTGTATATTTCACCTCCCATTAGTTTTATGACAAGATATTCAAATGTGGATAACTCAGCTAAAGTTTTGTTTTTTTTAATATAACCTAAAGGAGTCATCCCAAGGAAGCACATACAACCAGTTTGTGGTGATCAAAGGCTTATTCAACAGTCAAGATTGGGGAGCGGAGACGCCAGTGTACTTCTCTGTAGCACTTCTCCAAAGTCCATTTATCACACACCTCTTTTTATATCCACACACTAGTTGCTGCCAACACTCATGGGTGTTGACCTCTAGATATGTTTAGCTAAGTTGAGTGGCTTCTTGGAATGCAGGATCTCTTTGTTCTAGTTTCGACAGCAAAAACCTTACGCATACCTGTGTCATCTTGTTTGTGCTATAACAGTTCTTTCTGGCCTACCAAAGAACTCCATCTTTAGCTTGAAGAAGGTGCAAAATAAATAGAAATTGCAAAATAAAAAGAAATAGAAACAAAATAAAAAGAATGACATTTTCAGACAGCTGCACTGGCCATGTATATATTTCAGAATTTATTTTACAATACTCTTAATGGTCTTCAAATACCTCAATTCTCTACACTCAAACATAGTAGTCATATGCACTACCCAATGGCCATAAGCTGTTGAATATCCTGCCTAGTGACTTGAGAATCTATGCAGCTTCAAGAGGAGGGTCAAAACCTTCTTGTTCAGTATAGTTTTTAATTACTCTTAAAACTTCTACACTTTGTTCCCTCATATTTTTTCTGTTCTGGTCTGGTCTGTTTGTTCCTGTTTTAGTTTTTTAGATTTCATTTACATTTTTTGTATCTTTTATAAAGAAAGTTGTGAAACTTGTTTAAAAGTGTTATAAATGTAAAACCCCAACACGTCACACAAAACTAATCTTGTCCGAAAAGTTCTTGTCACGGAGGGCTGGCCCTGACACACACGCACGACACCTCCTCCGTTCACAATCACCAAGCTACTGATTCAGCACACCTGTCCCTTGTTTGTCTCTCATCACTTTCACTCCCTACATAAACCCCACAGCTCCAGTCCACCAGTGCTGCGCATTGAAGCCACAGCTGGCCTCGCTGGCAGACTTTCGCTCAAATGCTTCCGTTTGAAGACTTTGTGTTTTATTCTTTGTGCTCTTTGTATTCACGCTTTTTTTTATGGCTTTCTTTTTTATTATGGATGGTAAAGACGTGCCTCTGCCACCTCTCGCCTCCTGATCCTTCCTCGCTCACAGCCCTGTCACAGTTCTAAAGATGTACGGCCATGTAAAAGCCTTTAATCAAAATCAGCTAAAGACTCTTAGCTAACTAGCGCGACATTTCTTATAAAATTAATCACATTTATTCACATGAAATATCTACTGCATCAAGACAAGTGTGATCTGTTAGCTTAGTCATGACAGTGCCACTGAATGTGGAAACTAGATTATGTACCTACACAAACATGTTCTGAACTACTTGGGGATGTAACACTGCAGGAGAAGAAAAAAATGTATGGCAGAAATCTCTGCCACTTAAAGGGGGTCTTCTGGTATTTATGAAACAAGGTTGAAACATCAAGAAACGCGCAGAAAGACCGAAAAAAGAAACAAATCTGCAGTGCCAAAAAAGTGTCGAATGAGACTGGAATGATGGAATGTTGAAACTTCAGGGTCAGGTGTGGCATCGAACTTGTCTGTCAGGTTTTATATATATATATATATATATATATATATTGAATATATAAATTCAGCGCTAACCATCATCCTTCACTCAGTCAACCCAATCATTCACTCAGGTTCTCTTTTATGTAATGGTGATCCAGAAATACTCAGTTACTGTTTATTGACTTATATTGCACATATTGTATGTAGACATAATTTGGGGAGTCTTTATTTTACTAGGAAAAAACAAAATGTGCATTTATACACCCTGGGGAAATAAATAGCTTGACAAGGGTTGTGCTTCTGATGTATTTTCTCAAAAAGAGTAGAGACAATGGCCCATAAAGTCTTATAAGAATAATATATAGGAATGTTTTTGTCGCTAGATTCTGTCGGATTCTGTTTGGTAATTATTGTTCCGTTAAGATCTGTCTGAGTTCTGCCTTAACATCTGCCTGTGTGGTATCTGTGCTTTTGCCTTGTTGACCAGTGAGCTCAGAGAACGTATCCAGCCAGAGATCCTGGAGTTGATTAAACAGCAGAGACTCAACCGCCTGTGTGAAGGAAGCTGCTTCCGTAAGCTGGGCAATCGACGGAGACAAGGTGACCATTTCTGCTCACATTGTCAGTCAGAGCAGTCACTTCAAGGAACCTCATTTCATACGTATATGAAAACTCTTCAGCTTTCGGTGAAATTTCACATCAGTGATTCTGAAAAAATACCTCCTGAACCTGTCTCACAGTAGCGATGTAAGAAACCAAGGTGTATTGAATGATATTTTCACACATGCAAATACCAACAAAATTCTGCCTGATGTGGTATAATGACCGTAATATTGAACTGAATTTAATTGAACGTTGCAGTTGGACTAACATTAGCTTGTTTCCAATGCTAAGGCTACTGTTTATCATTTTAATTGTAAGTTACTGAAAATATGTTTGTGCAGGTATATCAAGATATACCAAGCTAATTTAGTGCTGTTCATGACAAGCATCTAAGCACTGAAATAATGGTGGTAGTTATTTTATTGAAAAAAAACATACTGCTATAAATTATTGGATTTGTTTATGCTTGTTTGCTGGACAGCAATGTTGACGTTTCACAGCAACCTCCTCTGTGAGGAGGGGCTTGTGAGGAGGGGCTGAAGGAAAACTGAGGAGGAAGGGGAGGGGCCACTCTCTTCAGTCTTACTGACTACAGTTTTAAAGCTTAGTTTGCTTTTCTTTTTTCTATTTTTTCTTGGAACCTGTTTTATTAGCATTTGGGGGAAAAATCCAACAACTAGAACATTTTCTAGGGAGAGTGCTGGGAGAAAGAATACGGAGAAAGAAATGTTTGTGCAGTTGATTTAGTTTAACTGTTTGTCTCTTCCACAGAGAAGTTTTGGTTCTGCCGTTTATCTTTGAACCATAAGGTTCTGCACTATGGTGATCTTGATGAATCTCCACAGGGTGAGGTGCCTTTCGAGCTTCTCACAGACAAAAGTGAGTGCATAAAAGACATGGTCCAGGTTTCTGTGTGTTTGTGTACCTTAACTTGCTAGTTTGTTGCTCATTCTTGTAGAAGACTAAACCGTTTTTTGATTGTTTGGTGCTGTTCTCAACCTCTTACAGTCCCTGTGTCTGATATTAAGTCAGTGGTGACTGGTAAAGACTGTCCACATATGAAGGAGAAAAGTGCACTTAAGCAGAACAAGGTACAGGAGACAAATCATCATAGCTTTGTTCTTGTAATGGCACATTCTGAATTGTGGATGTGTTATCAGTAAAACCATGTATGATGTGTCAAACTATTTTAGAGGAATTAAATGGTGCCATTATCCACATTCGCATTAATGATATTTTTGAAGCTTGTTCTTAGAATGGCAGCAGATCTAACCTCTTCCAAATAAAAAGGTGTACATGAGTAGTGCCTTTCAAATATTTAAAAAAGCTAAATAATATTTAAGTGAAAGCTACTTATTGTTGATTTTGATTAACTTGTTTGCTGGTGTGTGTTGTTTAGGAGGTTCTAGAATTGGCATTCTCCATTCTTTATGATCCGGACGAGGCTCTCAACTTTGTGGCACCAAGTAAATATGAGGTTAGTAGCCCTTTCAGTGCTGTTAAAAACAAATATAATTGGGATTTGTGGCATCCACACTATTCACTTCACAAATGGTATTGGTATTGCATTTAATAGTTCTGTAAAATCTCTTCACAATAGTGATGCAAAGGCTTTTTAGGACAAATCCATGTGTCCTGTGCTGATGTCATTCAAAGCAAAGGCCTATACACTTCCTACTGATTACTGACTGTTGTAACCTTCAGAAAATTTAGTTGTAATCTTTCTCTGTGCTACAGTCATTGCTGTTCTCTAATTATGATCATCACGTTTTTTGCAAAATAAAGGTTTTATGTTGATGCACTTTGGTTATTTTGTAAAACACTCTTCTAGTGGGACGGTGTACCCCTTACAAAAAATCAGTGTAGATTACATTATTTCTGAAAAAAACATACATTGTTAATACATTGTTCTATAATTTTGATCTCTAGTGTAGATGAACTAGATGAAACTAAATTCAGCAAACATTACTGAAGCAGTGTGTGTGTTTTCATTTTATAATATATGATTTATATGCCTCTGTGTCCTAGGCAATAATATGTGAAAGAATAGTGTTATGATAAGTTTTATTTCTGTATTTATTAATTCATGCCATCTTTCTTTTGAACAGTACTGTATCTGGACAGACGGACTGTGTGCATTGTTGGGTAGGGAGATGGGGAGTGACCTTACACGAAGCGACCTTGACACCCTCATTAGTATGGAAATGAAGCTCCGCCTCCTTGACCTTGAGAATATCACTATTCCTGAAGCCCCACCTCCTGTGCCAAAGGAGCCCAGCAGTTATAACTTTACATACAACTATGGATAAACAGTATGCCTCTCTCCATGTTTGTCAATAGATGAGACTCAGTGTTACCCTGTGGTCTGTTGTTTGTTTGTGTGTGTGTGCGCGCATGCGTGTGTGCATGCTTAGTTTTAGATTGTATGTGAGAGTGTGTGAATGTAAGCATGGATTAGCCTGGATGAAAGGAAGAGGATTTATTCGAAACCTAAATATCTTTATGACAGACCTTTGTGGAAGAACTGGGGATTGCTCTAAACATTTTCAGATGTCTCCAAGTCAGAAAAGTATTAAATTAATTGCTTCCACTAACTGCTGGAAGTGTGGGATATAAACATTGCATTTCCCATATTGTTAACTCTCCAATAACTTTTCAATCATTACAATAAATCTTATCTTGCTTTCATGTTGCTACATGGCCCCATAAGAAAAGGCTGGGGCTTTGCTGGGATTTTATATTTCTATACCCACTTAAGAGGGTAGTGGTGCTGACACCATTTAAGCATAAACATGCACAAGACCCAGGCATTCTTGCATAGCAACAAGCATGTCCACCCGTCTCGATACAGTCCAGTCGTCATAATGGCACCAAATGCTGGCTAAAAGTTAATATTGAACTAACATCAATGTGGTGACTTACAAGCAATTACATGCTGAAACCGATGTGGCATGACTATTTTTGTGACTATTTTTGCTTTGCTTTGCAAAATTAAAAATGGTTAATTATTTAATTAACAAATTCATTTAACTTTTATGTCTATTGAACAATAGAGAGCTGTGGTCTGTCTACATATCTAATCTACTGATGTTTGTTACTAAGAATAGAGGTATATTTTTGTAAATGATGTGACGTCTGTCAGATATGACAGGAAATGACAGGAAATGACAAATTGCCAGCCACTTTTTTAATAACACCTATCTTGAACATGTACTCATTGGCCATTTTATGCACTTACCTTAAAGATTCAGTTTCTAAGTTACAGACCAAGTTGTAACGGTAAGCTGGTATACACGATTCATCACTGGTCAGTTTCTTGACACAGGTCTACGACTGTCCAAATGTTATCTAAATGGTAGGCCATTCACAGCATTAGCACTAGTAGTGTTGTGTGTGTTAAGATGTTAACTATCAAGCAGAGCAGTCAATTGGGGTTTTACATGCATCTGTGATATTGCTGGGTTACAAGTAGTCTGCCTCCAACCATCCTGTGGTCAAAAAATGAACGTTGATTAAGGGTTAGAGACCTGATATACAGTCTTGACCCTTGAATTCAAAAGCCAGTCCAAGTTTTTATCATCACAACCATGACTACTAGTTAAAAACAGAGAAATCTACAAGGAAAGCCCTAAAGGAACCAGGGTGAGTATCATTAGATGCTTTACAAAACAATTTTAAGGTAATAGATGGGGAAGTGATGGATGATGTAAAGTATGTACATACAAGATAGGTGTTTCTAAAAAAGAGACTGATGGCTGTATTGATCAGTGTAAATGTGAAAATTAATATAGAAAGTATTACCGTCAAAGAATCTTCTGACATTGAGTCAAAGACCTTATTAAATAACCACTGAAAGGTTTTATGTCCAGTATGACTTTAGGTACTGCCTATTGGTACATCAAACTGTCATATGTATATTACAGACACTACATTAAAGATGTGTATTGATTTAAGTTTGATTAATACCTAAGCCATTATTAGTTGTTTAATATTGTTTCCTCTGTATTTTACACATCCAACAGATCAGTTGCTCATTATGGGTTTATATAGGTAAAACATTTTGTTGCCAGAGGTAACAATCTTATTCTGTTAGCTTCGCAGAATTATCACAGAAGAAAAGGAACAGAGCTGTAGTCACTATGTCATTATCTCAAATACTCAAATTCTTTTAGCAATTATTGTATTAAGGCTTGTAGTCATAGTGATTGACATGTTAGTGAATAAGCAAGACCATTTGAA
>JAOXYF010000021.1:4040387-4051058 GCA_028565775.1 Sternarchorhynchus goeldii
CACACACGCTCATTCATACAACACGACAACAGAACACACCTCCACACAGACACACCCACACAGACACGAGACGGGGAAGGCGGCCAGGGCGGACACCGTGACACATACTAAAGAAAGTATATTACTTATTTAAAATTATCCCAGTTACCCCAAATAGTGAATTCAGTTATTACTCAATTTTATTGTAAAAAAACCCCTCAAATTAAATGTTCAACATTACAAAAGAGTTTGTCGTGGGTTTGATCCTCAGGGCCACACATCCTGTCATGGCTATAAAGGAATGGGAGCATCTGTACAATGTAATAACAGCTCTCATACTGAGGAGTGGGTTGAGGGCTGCTTCAGTAAGGGTAAAGTGCTAGAAGGTATCATGGGTTGAAGTCAATTTTATCATACCTCCTTTCAAAGTGTCACGAATCACACCAGAATTTTGTATCATAGACATTTTGTACCTTAAAAACTGGAGATAAAAAAGGACAGGAAAAAAAGGACTGCTTTTATTTTAAGATTATGTTCATGTTCTCATGAAACAATTAGAAACAGTTATCTTCTGTCTGCTCAAGAGCCTTTAAGACCTTGGAAGAACGTCTCAGAAGGTGGACATCCACTCACCTGCTCTACTCGTAATAACTGGGACCAATTCAACCACATAAAAGTTTGTCAAACGGCTGCTGCATGTTTTTCCATGTGGGTGCTGGCAAGAGCAGAAGGACTTTACCCAGAATACAATAGAACAAGAGGGTAAACACCTCAAACTATTTATAATCTCATTTCCAGGATGTGGGCATCTTTGCTTCTAGCCTATAAAAAATGTTGAGTGGATTGTAATGGTTATTCCCATAAGGGGTATGAAGGTTCCATTTGCTTTCGTTCTGATGAGCCCCGGGCAGAGAGAAGCCACATGCTTCAGATCCTGTGTAGTCTTGATTTCAGAAGGCCAACCACATTAATGTAAAAACTTGGGAAAATGTATTTGTATATAGCTCTTTAATATGGTGTTATTTTTTATTTAAGGCTAATATGCCAGAATTGGGCATATGATATAAACAAAATTGAAAAGACATTCAAGAAAAGAAAGACATTGCTATTATTAATTTTTAGAGCCTTCATCAATCGCAGGCCTTTACAATTGTCAAAACTGTTGAAACTTCACCTCAGTAAAGTGCCCATGTTTGTGTCATTTAATGCTGTTTTTTTCTTGTTCATTATTGATTTATTTAATTAATTTTTTTTCTGTACATGTTCTTTGTGTTTTTCACAATTTCTGTTTCTTTGTTTTATTTTCTCTCATTTATATTTTGCATACAAGTGAACAATAAAAACAGTTTGTGGGTTAAGATTGATAGTAACTGGACTTTAAAGGGGTGTGGCCACCATGTGTAGGTGGAGCATGAGGTATTTCAGTAAAAAGCCCTTAGGTTGAATCATTGCTATGGTTGTGTGGTTGTAATTGGTTTGGTATTATCGTCATTCTGACCACCTGACAGGATATTGTTCAACAGTTAAGGGAAGCTTAGAAAAAGGGTGAGTCCCAAAACATACTGCGTTTACACCAATCATATTTCATCTTTGTTTAGATAATATCACAATAGCAGCATTCTAACACAATTACTCACCCCAAAACTACAAAACAAGATGACTTAGATAACCACAGAACGTAAATGTGTTCCCATTGTCTCGATCACATAAAGCTCACTGACTGACAGCACTCACTTCGCAGTCAAAATTCGTGATTTTTATGGAAAACACAAGCACAACTAATGTTGCCCTGATGATGATTTTTTTTTCTTTGCTAAATGGTACACATAAATTACTGATGGCTCATATATGCGTACCTGATATGGAGACTAAGAGTGGCTAGTATCTGTCCATAAGTGCACCAGGCTAATGTTATCCATGGTGTCTGGGTGCTTCTCCGAGTCACTGGTAGGCTGTTCTGGGATCTGCCCACATTTGGAACACAAACCCACAGACATTTATAGTTACAACCACAATATGTATTTTAGATGACGTAGTATTGCTATCTATTCATAACATCTAAAATGATATGTGTATAGAGAGATATAGGGATATTGGGGAGGGGGGGGGGCAAAGGACCTCAATGGTGTGGCAACCAGAATAATGATCACATGGCCATCAGTTGCACAATTCTGTGAATTATGGAGCACTGAGGCTAAGCACAGACGTCCATCAATTCATCTGACTCACAATTACAAGGACAAAAACACACCACTATTTCAGAGTGGAGAAGATTGAACTTCATACTGGGTTGCCCCCCCCCTGTGTACTGAGGAGAGAGAGAAAGAGAGGGAGAGAGAGAGTAAGATCACTTTTTTCTTTGAAATCATTGTTCATGCAAACTACTGGGCAGATTAATCCCCAGAACAAACAGTCAACTTTAAATGCACTTCTGTGATACCCTCTAATGATGTCTTTATGCAGGTCCTATGTGGACATTTATTCAAAGTATTTATAAATGAAACTATAATGAAATCCTGTAGCATTACCACATTAAAATGTATTTCCTTTGATGCAGTTTTTGGACTTTTGTTTGTATATACAAAAGACTGCATACTGAGGACTACCTTGTGGCATAATGATGAGAACATTTCTGGCATTACAAGTTAAGACAAGTCGTGGATCAAGATTATACAAGTGACCTGTGATTTAAGAGTGTAGTTGATGATACAGTAAGGGTTTCGTGCTTACTGAGCTGATATAGTTCTGAAGTCAGTATCATCTAGTCTTCATATAGTATTCAGAGTGAAGTGTTGCAATAGCTCAACGGGAAAAAAGACATTCAGTAAATAATAATAATCTTACCTTAAAGAATGTGCTCGTTGGCATGTGTTCATCCATGAAATTATTTAACACATACAAGATATTTACTTCAATTATACAACGTAATGATACAGTGAACAATGTCATTTATGCAAAGTGAATATACATAAATACAGACATAGTCTTATTTACAACACTGGACTAGCATGAAACACTCCTGTATCTCAGCTTCTAGAAGACATTGTTTTATGGAATTTTGTTTTATGGAGTTTTATGGAATTTAATAAATGTTTTCTGTAAGACAGGTGCAATCCATAGAGTCGTTTTCTACCATAGTCCTTCAGTGGAGCTACAGAGACAGACATTTAGGCCACGCCCATGTGGTGGAGGAAAACAGCTCTGTATTTTCCATTGCACATTTTTCTTTATTGGTTTTAAACTTCAATGCCCAAAAAGCTGTTGGTGGGTTGCATGACAGCTAATATTAAAAATACTGATTTAAGGGTTTTACGTAATGCCATGATGCAAGACTTTATGGGATCCTGATAATATTCACATCTGTGTGTGCAGCAGACATTTGGGCTGTGTTCAAAATAGCCTACTGCATATTGCATTTCAATATATTTGATCCCCATGTAGTATACAGTATAGTATCCAGCAACAAATGCAAACCATACCATGAAGTCATGTGAACATATGAAGGCTCCACCTACTTGTGAAAGATTTTCTACCACCATTTTATGATGGGATGCAGAACATGTAGCAGGATGTTTTTGAACTCAGCCTTTGGTGTCAGTTAGGTGTCAGCCATGGTGTCAGGGTGGTCAAAAAGTTATTTTGACCCACTAAATAACAAAATTTTAGCTAATTTAACGAATTCATTCTCTATCTGAAAATTGGTGGTTTCAAAAATTGTGTCCAGTTCTCCATATACGTTTGTTTGGTTAGTAAAGAGGCCAGAAGAGGATGGGCGCCCCCTTGAGTCTTGGTTCCTCTCAAGGTTTCTTCCTCATGCCTTAGGGAGTTTTTCCTTACCACTGTCGCCCTTGGCTTGCTCACTGGGGGCTTGGACTCGGACATTTGTAAAGCTGCTTTGAGACAACGTCTGTTGTTAAAAGCGCTATAAAAATAAATTAACTTGAACTTGAAACTTGAAGCAACTGATAAAATCAGTGCTACTAATATACAACCTAATAGTAGGCAATAGACTTGAAGATTTTGATTACAATGTTAACATTAGCTATGCAGATGACAATGCTGGCTATCTTAGGCTGCCCCGTGATTCATTCAGGTACAAGTCAAAATATGTGATGTCTGGCAATGCTGTGTGGTCATGATTTTGGGATAGAAAAGGCATAATGAGGGGGTCTAATCACATTGAGTTTTCATATATATCTGGCCCTTTCTTTGAGTGGAAGGGTATTGAAATAGGCTGGTGTTGACATTTTATGTTGAAGCTATTTCAAGACATAGTGTCATAGTGTAATTTCACGTCAACTCCCTTTTAAACTGTTTTTCCTCTACATGGGGTGTGGTTTTAACTCCAATGAGGTGATCTGCTCTGTCTCCACAAGTCTTCTGTACCTCTAATACATAGAGAGAGCACTGAATTTACTTATACTGGAAGGAAATTTAGAAAGTATGTATATCCACAGTGCAGGACCTCCTGTAGATCCACAGTACAGAACCTCCTATAGATCCACAGTGCAGGACGTCCTGTAGATCCACAGTGCAGAACTTTATACACATTTCCCTTCTTTATTTCAGCATGGTTTACTCAAATAACCCAAAGATTCTTAGAGTAAGTAAGTCATTTAAAAACTACAAGAGTTGACCAAAGCAATACGCAATAATACGCAATAAATTATAATAAATATCTTGTAACTTTTAAGTCTAGATTTATAGACAGCAACGGGTGAGTCAGTCCTAATATTTACTGGTAGGTTGTTCCACAGCCTCAGAACAGCAACTTCAAAAGCACAGTAACCCTTCGGCTTCAACCGTGACATGGGAACAGCCAAAAGCACAGTAACCCTTCAGCTTCAACCGTGACATGGGAACAGCCAAAAGTAGCTCATCTGATGACTTCAGTCACCAGTATATGAGTTAGTCCATTGATAGCTTTAAATACAAATAAAACAACCTTACCCAGGACCCTGTACTGAACCAGAATTCAGAGATGGCATGCTAAAATTGGTGTAATGGTTGGTGTTATGTGGTTTCTTTTTTGGGCCCTGTGAGCAAAGTCATGGCTGTAATCTAAACTAACTGTAAATGAGATAATTATGTTTTATAGAAAAATTTGATTTTAGTTATTGTTTTAAGTTGATAAAAGTTATTCTTACCTGTAAGTTTAATTTGCCTATCAAACCTGAAGTCAGCTTTAAAAGTGACACCAAGGTTCTAACATAGGAATTTGCACAATGAGGGTACGAAGGTGATTTAAAATACTGGTGCTATGATTAAGCAAGCCAAAAAAATTATTTCTGTTTTTTAATTTAGTTGTAAAATTAAGTTGTAAAAAATGGTTAGTTAACGGTTAGAAAAAAGGACAGGCCCTAATACTGAGTCTTGGTGGACTCCATATCCAATCATGGCAACAGATGAAAAACAATTGCCTGTGTTAACTGGTTCGAGTAATACCCACCCAGATATTACTTGAACCAGTATAGGACAGTTCTCTGTGCCTAGCAATGCCCTCAAATTATTCAGTAAAAATACTATGGTCCACAGTGTCAAAGGCAGCACTGAGATTTAACACAATTTCCTGAATCAACAACCAATAATAAATCATTTTTGACTTCTAAAACCACCGACCCTGTACCGTGAAGAGCTTTAAAACCATGAATATTATTGTTGTTCAGTTAAGGCAACAGCTGTACAATAACTTTTCCATGACAGTTCTGAAATGGGGCAAAAATTATGTTGAGTTTTAATGCCAAGGTTAGGTTTCTTAAGTGCCTAAACTGCTATACTCTTAAAAAAAGATGGGTAATACATTTGTATAAAGCCATACAATACAATAAAATAGAACTGGCTTTTATACTATAAGAGTAACTTTGTGTACATATAAATCATATTTGTGCTTGTGTTTAGAACTGGTTATGACGTTTTACTTTCCGCAAACTGCGATATACAGTAGACGCACTTTTATGACCTGGAGTAGACAGTTCAATCAAGAACTGGATATATCATCTTCTAACTTTTTGTTGTTTACCTGGTATTAACGCTAGGTTTTCCGTAATACATAATATATGAAGGTTCCTCGTGAAAGAGCTGAGGAAGGAGCACGCGAGGGGAGGTCCGACTTTGAGCCTATTACTCCGCGCTTCGACTCTGTCAGACCAGTAAATATAACCGAGCTCTCTGTGCACATTCCGAACAGGTTTTATCCAGGTCTGCGACCCTCGCGCAGATATGACGAATATCTTGTGGACTACGCTGTTATTTTTGTCAGCGACATTAATAGGTGAATAACATTTTAATATTTTAAGAGTTACTTGTGGACATTAAGAACTGTAAACAATTTAAATCAAAAGTTTTCGATCCAATTGTCTGTTTCAGTGTCTCAAGGTTTTAATACATGTGGACGTCCAAAGATCTACGCAAACAGGCGGTTGGATGAGAAGTATCTTCAAATATCGATATTCAAGGAGGGAGATAAAGTAACGTACAAATGTGACGTAGGCTATGCTCAGTCGTACGGCTGGCGTTACTCTACCTGTTTAAACGGACATTGGACATCTCTGAACATGCAATGTAAAAGTAAGACACAAGAACAAACCTAAAATTACTCTAACCAAAACATACATGGACTTGCGTTTACCTCTTTTTATACTTTGATCTGATCTATTTTCACAATTAAGGCCTGTATGTGTTAAAATCAAAGAAGTGACAAAGCTTATCTGTGTTTTTATTAAAATAAAATTAATAAAACGCTCAGTTATACTGGAAGAATAAATAAGGCCTTAAGCTGCTTTAATCAATGCTGTCAGACACACTAAAAGTCATATGTTGAACACATCATGCCCTGTGTCTTCTTCACCCACTCACGTTTCTCGTTGTCTCGCAGAAAAAAAGTGCGGCTCTGCTGGAGAAATAGCGAACGGGAGGTTCAACCAGAAGGGGAACTTATTCGGGGACAGAGCCTATGCAGAGTGCGACGAAGGGTAATGAAAAGCCAGTTTAATCCGACAGAGCAAACTAATGTAAGGAAAGATACTATAGGGTAGGCTATTGTGAGATTCTGCAAAGATCAACAGGCCTTTACATGGACTTTGGTGACTTTCTGTGTAGCTGGCGACCTGTGAACAGTAGTGTGCTTTTTCTTATGTTTGTCGTCACACTGACCCGTTACAGATGAGATTAGATGTCCTAATAGTCTCCAATCCTTTGTTTGCAAAACATACTTTGTAAATCAACCTTGGGCGTTTTTTTAAATAAAACATGCTGATGACGACGACGACGACGATGATGATGATGATGATGATGATCTTTCAGTTATGTCCTACGAGGAGCCGATTTTAGGCAATGCCTTGATGGTGGGTGGAATGGTTCGATTCCTACTTGCGTAGGTAAGATGTGCTTCATACTCACAAAGTCTTGGAATGTCAGACTTACCTTTTACATGATGAAATGATCAAATTTTTTAGTCATCCACTCAGTCTAAGCAGGACAATGTCATTTTTCAAGGGTTTCCCATGGTGGAGTTAAGACATGATCATAAGAGTCTAGAAATAAGCAGATTTCTAAAGTCAGTGGTTTCACATGTCTTTAAAATGTCAAGCAAGTGTTCAAGTCAGGTGAGGTCAGCTTTATTGCCGTCTCTGACCAATTAAAACACAGAGAGGTCTTGGATAACAGTCCAGCTTCAACCATAAGACGAACAATGAAAACAAGACACAACAAACTGCAATATTATCACAGTCAAAAGTGCAGTACACTCGATGCTGTTTAGTCTACAGCCATCTTGTGGACTGTATATTAGAGCATATCTTGGCAGCATTTGGTAGCAGCTGTATTTTGGTTCATATGTAAGCAGTGGATTGTAATGAAGTGTAAGTCAATAGGAGTCCTGAGAGATAGAGTAAGATAGAAATATAATATAGAAATAGGGTATAGGTGGTGTCTCTTAGTAAGGTTTAATAATTTTGCCACCAAGGAGAGGCAGTGCATTGCGGGGACTGACAGTGTTAAGCACTCATGCAACCTTCATTGTGGTGTTAGAAAGCCGTATACGATGGCTCTTAAATACACGCACAATGCAATGGCGCCTTCTGTTGGCCTTTCTGAGAACTACAACACACAATCCATACTTTGATTTCTTGTTTGGTCAAGCATCACTGTATTCCCTCACTGTATTATTATCTGCTCTTACATCACAGATTTTATTTTGTTTATAACATACTGTTTGTTTTTCACTTGCATTACCTGAATCAGAGTCTTTATTCTGGCATTATGATCCTGAGTTTTTGGTGTGTTCCATTGCTCTCTCTGTCTCTCTCTCTCTCTGTCTCTCTGACCCTCTCTCTCTCACTCTTTCTCCAGAATCTCACTCTCTCTCTCCAGAATCTCACTCTCTCTCTCTCGCTGTCTCTCACTCTCACTTACCCTCTCTCTCTCACTCACTCTCTCGACTCTCTGACTCTGCTGCTCCGGCTTCTGACAGAGCCGGAGAAGTTCTGGCGGTCGGCGTGGAGACATGCCCTCATCCCACGGTGCAGAACGCCATGCTGAATGGAACGAAGGCATCGTATAACCCAGGCGAGCGTTTGTTGTTCTCCTGCAGCAAGGGTTTCCACCTGCAGGGGACCGTCAGCGTCGTTCAGTGTGATCAGGGAGGACGCTGGAGGCCACATCCCCCAAAATGTACAAGTAAGTACCGAGGCCTGAGGTGACAGTAGGCAAGTAAATCTTGAGCTGCTTCAAGTTGCTCACCTGGTACATTAAGATGCTGGCAAGGTTCAGTTCTTCAGGGAACACACACATCGTCATAGTAATAAATATGCAAGACCTTCCTCTGGCTAGGAATGCCTGCCACATGCTGTAAATGTAAATAACAATAATTGTAGTAAAAAAGGCAGAACTCTTGAACATGGCATTATTAAGTATTGCTTTATGCTTTTTAACTCTACAGTAATTAAATGTCCACCCCTGAATATACTGAGTGGGGCTGTCAACACTGAACGTCGCAGGGTTAATACCACTGTCACAGTCAGATGTGAGGACGGTTTCCATCTGAGAGGATCGAAGTCCATAACCTGTGAAGCTAGCGGATCCTGGACGCCCGCCGTCCCCACCTGTGAATCCAATTCAGGTGTGTGGAGCAGATGACCAATGGCAGACCATGTCTGGATGACATCTTGTCCAGTTTTATTTTAACCTACTTGTTTTTTGTGCTAAATGGTCATTATCGGACAACTGCTAATTAATGAGTCTTTTTACTGCAATATTGTAGAAGTGCATTAGAATGGAAACATCTCTGTGTTGCTTCCAGGGCAGTGTGGACGGCTCCCTTTCCACCCGAATGTAGTCCTCAGAGAGGAGCAGTTGGACCAGTACCAGGATGGCACTCGTGTTCGGTATAGGTGTAGTCATGGATACGTCTGGGCTGGAGGGAGAGACAGCATTTACTGTGAGAATGGCCACTGGACTTCACTACAGTTGAGATGTCAAAGTAAGTGATTTTAAATGGAATTACAGAAAGAAAACTTCCTAATGGAAGGAGATACTCGTTTTTTTCTCCTTTGTCCACTGCGTGTGCTATACATGTGGAATTTAATTATTATTTTTTTTTATATTCACTACAAATCACTAATAATGTAATCTTTATCCTCAGAGAAAAAATGCGGGTCTGCTGGAGAGGTGGAAAATGGGCGTTTTGTTTACACTGGAGTGTCATTTGGGAACACTGCTACTGCACAATGCCATGAAGGGTAACCTGGCATATGCCTGATATCACTGACCTTCTTCTCCATAGTTCAGGACATGAGCAGTTGGCAAACTCTAGTAAAGATGATACGATACTGCCTCTATTTGGAAATAACATCCATCCATCACTAACTGTTTGACTGTTTGACAGTCCCCTGCTAAAGTTCCTAGTACATTTACTAGATATATGCTGCTCTTCCTAGATTCAGTTTCAACTTAAAAAATGATTATTATTATTTCATTTTTTTGCATGGTGAATTTTGGGTGCTTTGTGTGTGTGTAGGTACCAGTTGGTTGGAGATGCTGTGAGACACTGCAGATCTGAAGGTTGGGATGGTAGGATACCTGTATGTGAGGGTAGGTTCTGCTAGTTTCCTCTCCTAACTGTGCAGTTTTAGTGCTTTTCTCTGCTGGAAGGCCCCTGAAAACCATTGAACAGTGCAGGCCCTGTTCCCCCGCAGTGCTGTGTAATATCTGAACTTCTCTGGAGTGGAATCTGCAATAGGTAAGTATGTTGGGGATCCAGTCATGCAGTTTATTTTTAGGACACTGTGTATCGGCACCTTCTGTCTGGAACAACCTACAGAACAAACGTAACATACAGAATATTGTACTGTTGGGCAGATTTAATGCTATGGTCAAGTTGCTTAAGTCTGGACTATCTTTGTGTAAATGTTTTTAAGTATGATTTTTAAAAATTATTTTAGCATGTTCTTGCTTATACTTCTTGTTAACTCTGTTGCTGTCAGTCTTGACCAGGTCTCCCTTATAAAAGAGATCTGTAATCTGGGACTAACCTGGTTAAATAAGGGTTATTAAAATAAATAAAAGAGATCTGTAATCTGGGACTAACCTGGTTAAATATAGGTTATTAAAATAAATAAAAGAGATCTGTGATCTGGGACTAACCTGGTTAAATAAAGGTTATTAAAATAAATAAAAGAGATCTGTGATCTGGGA
>JAOXYF010000021.1:4051158-4068958 GCA_028565775.1 Sternarchorhynchus goeldii
ATAAAGGTTATTAAAATAAATAAAAGAGATCTGTGATCTGGGATTAACCTGGTTAAATAAAGGTTATTAAAATAAATAAAAGAGATCTCTGATCTGGGATTAACCTGGTTAAATAAAGGTTATTAAAATAAATAAAAGAGATCTGTGATCTGGGATTAACCTGGTTAAATAAAGGTTATTAAAATAAATGTATTATGTGTGTGTATTATAGTTGTCAAGTGTCCTAGCCCTCCAGAGGTGGCAGGAGCAGACATGTATGGCCCTACAGATGATGGACCAGCACAATATGGTCACGTAGTGTCCTACACGTGCCTCACTGGCACACTGGTCGGTGCTGCAGACATATACTGTACTGACAAAGGGACCTGGAGTGATCCATTTCCTCAATGCAGAGGTGAGCATATGCCCACTCTGCCAGTTGGGAACAAACTATGCACTTTGTAGGCATTGCCACTAGAGGGCTCTGGTAATATGATGTGTTAAAATTAGTAGGAATCCAGGAAGCACCACCAGGTGCTTTGCCACACTTCATACATGCCCTCATAATATGGGTTATGAAAACTATTTTGTTGTATTTTTCAGATGTTGTCTGCCCCTTCCCAAATGTGATGTTTGGCTCAAGATTAGCTGGGTTTCAGCATAGTTACAAGTTTGGCAACTCAGTGACATTCACCTGCAATCCTGGCTGGAGACTTGTGGGCTCCAGAACTGTCACCTGTGGGAGAGATGGGATCTGGAAACCAGCACTTCCTAAATGCATCAGGACCTAAAAATATTTGTTAACATCGTTTTATTTAATGTTACATTTTGAACAAAGTCAAATGATTGTGGGCTGAAGGATGTGATATACTTTATGATACGCATGCAATTTAGACCTGCGTAACTGTTTAGAGTTATAGTTGCTTAGAGTCAGTGATATTTAAAAATAACAATGTTTAAAATAAAATAACAGTGTTTAAAAAAAATCTGGTGTTGTACTACCTTCGTCTGTAACAACAAACCCTACTACGCTGTTCTTCAAAAGCCCCCTGACATTTTCCGATAAACTGTCTTTGTTAGACCCAAATTATATTTATATAACCAATTATTCAGTAGTTAGGGTACATCAACCATCTTAATGTATGCATCTTCATGTTACTCTCTGCAATGTTAGTAAAGACACTGAGATTTAATGAAAAAAAAACCTCGTCGAGATTAAAGTACCATCTAGTGGACATTTTATTTTACAGCGTTAGACAATGTTGTGAAAATGAATGGGAAGTATAAATTTTTTTTCCAAAATCATATTTCAAGTTATTTTTCAGCCTTCCACCAAGTATGCTACCAATTAAAATTAAGTATAAGCAAGTGGGATTCATTTATGAGATGAATTGGCCTGTTCTTGTTCAACCGTAATTGGCTGAATAATGGACACAATTATTGGCTGTCAAAACAGTCAAGTGGATTATGAAACGCTGCATTTCAGGCAAAAGTCACAAAGACATCTTAAATTCCTCTATAGGCAAACAACGCTTTAAAACTACGGCGTTTTGTACTTTGTTTTTACGTCGTGCTCAGTTATGGCGGAGTAAATCGCGTTTATCGTATGTGGAAAAACGTCTGCCTGCTGATGAGACAAATGATCGAATATTTAGGTACTTGTTATTTGTTACAGTAACCTACATGTGCCAGCACATGACCAACCAAAATCGTTCCCTTGAGGCATGTGGAGGCATGCTGGGTTTCTCTAACAACGTAAGATTAAGATGCTAGCAGGCAGAACGTACATGGAACAGTATAACCAAGTGTACACAGAAATATCTCTGCCGAGTTAAGGTCTAAGTGCGATACTCCACCAAAGGTGGTGGAGAATGACCAAGCTAAGATCCTGTGGGACTTTGAGATACATTACAAAATGGTAATGGATAACCAACTGGACATAGCAGTAGTGGATAAACTGCAGAAGTGGACCATAGTGATGGATGTAGCGATTCCAAGTGCTAGCAACATCAGACACGAGGAACACGAGAAGCTTGAATTGCCAAGGGCTGAAATAAGAGCTAGATGTGGAAGGTAAATCAACAGTGATTCCTTGTAGTATTTGGAGCACTGGAGCCTGTGACCCCCAGACTGGAATAGTGGCTCCAGCAGATCCCAGGAACGACATCCAAGATTTCTGTCCAGAAGAATGCAGTCCTGGGAACAGCTAAGATGCTACACAGGACCCTCAAGAGGCCTTGAGCTTGAAGGGAAAAGACCACCAGGAAGGGTAAGAGGGGATTTTTTTATATAATCTACAAACACTGATTCCCTGATGCACCTCATCAGAATATAAAGCAAGGTCACATGTTCAGCTGACTGACATTCATCTTGGAATGGGTACAAACCTTAGCAACCACTCAAAGGTACTACTTGATATCCAGTCAGTATTGTAGCCTACAGATCCACAGTGCAGTTTTATTAATATTAATATATTGATATTCAATTATGCATATAAAAGTTTAACAGTCCACTAAATAATCTTGGTAAAATATTTAGGATACGTAAACACATGCCCTCCGTCTTTACCCGTAGACTAAGGTAAACATATTTCAGCATCGCTGATCAGTGTTTTTGCACTAAGCTTATTCGATCTGAACGATCTATTTGGTGCAGTTTTGTTCCTAACTTGGCATTCACTGGTATAACACTGCTATTTTGCTTGAAACTTTGAAATACATGTCAAGGCCACCTCAGCCACACCACTATGAGATAATCAAGTCAAATTTTATTTATATGGTGCTTTTATAAAAACCGTTGTCTCAAAGTAGCTTTACAGATGTCCGAGTCCAAGCCCCCAGTGATCAAGCCAAGGGCGACAGTGGCAAGGAAAAACTCCCTGAGAGCAGGAGGAATGAACCTTGAGAGGAACCAAGACTCAACAGGGGGGCCCATCCTCTTCTGGCCGACCATCAGGCACCACAGTAACAATACTACAAACAGTAAAGTCTACCCATTAGCAGTAGTGAGTGATGTTTAGTTGATGAGACTCAAGCAAAAGAAGGGCATCAGGGTGGATCAGGTAGTTTGGCAGATCATGAGTCAGGAATCTGGATCTCTGATATCTACTGGAGCTTCAAATGTAGCATGAGTAGTTCGACCAAGTGGGAGATGAAGACAGAGGGGGGAAAAGGAGATCCCAAAACAGGTGTGCTAAAACAGAAGACTTTGTTTCCAGCCTGCTCAAACAGTAAGCTACGTGTCACTGTATCATAAAATGTTCTTACATCAAGGCAAGGCAGGTGCACGATGGCAATTCAAAGTGCTTCATGCGAGAGTTGCTATAGCAGTTGTAAAATAATTTATTTCTTTTATTTATTTTTTAATTATTTATACATTTCTAATAGAGATCTAAATAAATGAGTAACTAAAAATGTTAGTGTTAAGATTCAAGTTCATGTATGTAAATGTGTTTCATGTGTTGATGAAAATAAAACCACTTAAAAATTCACTAAAAGTTAAAGCACAGTGCTAAGGCATCAGTGTTTAAACTGAGCTGAAAATCTAGACAAAGAATAAAGTGTTTTAATGTGAGAATCTGGAATCTGGACTTTTCAAGAATTCTTTGACAACTGATTCTATATAAAAAAAAAACATAACAGCTTAACACAGCCTCTCTATGCTTGGTGTGTACGTCGGGCAGGACTAATTGATTAGTTCCTAACAATCTGAGAGCTCTACTCGGCTCATAATGCTGCATCACACCGGATAGATATCCTGGTCCTACTCCATTAAACAATTTCTAGACCAACTACAATACCTTAAGAGTATCCCAAGAATCATGTAGTAGTAAAACTGATACCTTCCTAGAGGCTGTATTTAAACAAATGTCATTAATTACCTTAGAGCAGTGTTGGTACTGTGAATAGGCTGAAATCCTGACTGAAAATTGTCTAGCCAAATTTTTGAGGACAGAAAACCAGTAAGTTGCATGAAAAGTCACTATTCTTTAAGAAGCTGATTGGTAAGGTTTCAAAGCTGCCAGCAGATAGTTTGAGGTAACTCACTGTATCGATTAAAATGTAATTAATAGCACTAAATCTTGACTTTAAAGTTTAGCTTGTCTGATATTTTGGATTTTAGTACTAAAAAATTATGCAAACTAATTACATGATTCAGTTGATACTGATTCAAGGGACATTTGTGTAGGTTAATGTTAGTTTGTCAACCATTTCGTGCAGTATTTTGCTATTGTTAACCTTATTGTTGTTAATACTGGAGAACAGGGATTGCCTATTTGCATAGTATTGTATTATATTGATGCAGCCTATCTTTTAATATATGTTTGTGAAATAGAGGCCACCTCCATTCAACATTCTGTTGGCACAAAATGGTTTTAATTTTAAATGGAGTAAAATCCCATCCAGAACACAAAGAGTCCCATCCAGAACACTAACAGCCTAATTTAAGACAAATATTTGAGTTGATGCTACCCAGTAGAGCACCAACAGATTCAGATGGTTTGTATGGTTGCTGCGAACATTTTGTCCAGGAAAATTGTTGCCTTGCACTTCCTCTTAAATCCGACATGTTCTGGGTCTTATTTGGCTTCACTGCGACCCATCAAAGAAAACAGTGATGGTGTGGCAGAGATGCTTCCTTAACAGAGGCTGATATGTTGCGACTTTTTGAGAACCAAATACAGTGTGTGACACCAGGCACATTCTGACAGAGTTGTTTTGACCCAGTTCTTCGCCATTAAGAATAAATGGCCTGATTTTGCTCATTCACCCGATTAGCACCTGATAAGCAAGACTGACAACAGTTTTTATGAACACCAATTCCTTTCATTTATAAAGACAATACAAAATCCAGACATTTTTACATGAGCATTAACAATTTTCAAGTGCAAATACCATTTACCCACTCAATGAAACATTGTGGCAAAGGCAATGAAACAAAACCAAAGAATAAAAAGAAAGAAAAAACTGTTCTGGCTGAAGGGTTTACAGGAATGTGAAGGGTTTACAGGAATGTGAAGGGTTTGCAGGAATCTGGTAAAAAAAACAAATCTGGTCTCATGGTGGGAAATTTTGGCAAGGAAAACTGACACATTCCTAAGTGTAATGTTGCAGTTCCTTTTGTGAACATTCAAAAGAAGCAGAAAACATTGGCTAATTTGCCACAAATCTTTTCAAGGCTTTCTGCTGTTTCACAAAATGACCCTTCTCAAGAAGAAAAAAAAAAGTACTTTACAGTAATTACTTTACAGCAGCACTGTAAAGAAAGGCAGGAAGTTGAACTTAACATTGACAGGCTTTCATACATGACAGCGTTGAAAGTTATATACAATTCAATTTAATACACAGTTGCATGTTTATATTAGTGAATTTCTGATGGATGACAAGTCCAGAAAAATGCTCTACTTTCTTGAAATATTCTTGGATTTTTGCTGAACAAAACGTATTACTGGACACAAAGTTGATTGCTTGGACGGGAAGGTGGTGTGGGGTCCTAACACAAGGACAGTCTTTGGAAGTGAAACTGGGGCAAGATTTCCAAATATTTGTAAGGTTAATGTTACAAAAAGTATTTTATATAAAAAATGAAAATATATTGTCTTTACATACCAGAACAAGTTCAGTCCTTTGAACATCCTCCTTGTGGTGGAGGAACTCAGGGTTTTTGTTGGGAAGAAATATATGTGAGAAATTACCCCTAAATACAATGGTAGGACATTATTTGGAATTGGCCTTAGCTCTCTGACTCAACATTAGTCTATGTTTATTTAATATTTACAATATACAAAGGAAAAAAAGATTACCATAGAGAGATCAGCTGTCAAATGTTGGACTTTTTTTATCCAAAAGTATGTTTTGCCAACAGTAACATTTTATCTGAGGGGAATACCAAAATAACAAACACATTCATAAGGCACACATAATGCTTTTATAATGTGTACATGAATGATTTATAACTGTAGGGAATTGCAGGTTTAGTCTAAATTACTGACAACCTGCACCATGCAGGACATCATTCAACAGAAGCATCCAAACACATGCATAACGACACACCTGCCTACACCAACATGTAGACTAAGTGTTTGTGTTAATCAACACTGTTGTTCACTGTGTAAAGTATAATTTGTGGATTAATTAATGAGGAATTTCACCCAAAAGTCTTTTTTTCCACCAAGTCTTTCTCAGTTACATGTAATAATGTGATGAGGGGAAAGGTGTTATGCACTACTACAAGCATAAAGTAGTCAGAATCACTTCTTGTCTCAGTATATCAGTGAATGACAATAGGGATTAATATATACAGGTATTTTCTTTTTGAAGATTTTTGGGTGAAATTACCTTTCAAGGGCCTTCAGGGGAAGAAATTCTAAAGACTTGAACATAGTAGAGCAGGTTTAAAGTGACATTTTTGAAGAAGCAGCAATTGCATGTCCTGCAAAAAACCACATCTGTCTCACTCCTCCACAGAACCACGCGGGTTCACTCACACCACATCTGTCTCACTCCCCCACAGAACCACGCATGTTCACTACCACATCCGTCTCACTCCTCCACAGAACCACGCGGGTCCACCGACACCACATCTGTCTCACTGCTACACAGAAACTTGCGGGTTCACTAACACCACGCATGTCTCACTCCTCCACAGAACCACACGGGTTCATTAACATCAAATCTGTCTCACTCCTCCACAGAACCACGCGGGTTCCCTAAAACACTGTTTCTTAAGATCAGCCATATTCAGTTCATAACTCTTTCCTTTCAAACTCAAAAGATGCACTACATCTTCTACGGCTCGTTAAATTAACTTGAATATAAGGTAATAAACGAATACGCATCTGACAATAATACAATCTGAACAGACAGAACATAAAATGTACTGTTTTAACAGCATGGCAGCAAGGTTAAAGAAGCTCTAAGAGCGGAAATATTACAAGGCTAATATTGCGGAATGTATGATATGATGTAAAAGGTCTAAACTGATGAGGGCATGGATATGGATATACAAAAACTGAACACGTGTTCCATTTATCTTGACAGCATGCGGTTTCCAAGAACTGGAAGTGTGAACATAAAAGTAGATTTAAAAACACCCCATATTCTACTACAGGTCCACCCATCACCTTTGTGGAGTAAAATATGAGGAGCTTCTACGATTAAAAAAAAGATAGGTTTTTCCACCATAACTGGACTTGTGGTTGGACTTGTGGTTGGACTTGTGGTTGGACTTGTGGTTGGACTTGTGGTTGGACTTGTGGTTGGACTTGTGGTTGGACTTTTGGACTTCCATTAAGTCCCTTTAACACAGTAGGAAAGTTATTAGACCTTTCACCACCAAAACATCTCACGTTCTATGAGACGTCTCAGAACTGAGAATGACAACACATGCATCAACAAACCAGCAAACAACAAATAACCAACAAACACAAGACACAAAGAGTGGTGATGAAAATATAAAGAGGATCCAAAATCAGAACACCCTCGTAACGGCTGTTCTGCTCAGCTCCTCTACACATGGACCCTTTTTCTTAGAGGAGAGGACTGATAAATCTCAGATAAAAAAAAAAAAAAACATAAACAAAAAATTAAAAAGAGAAAACAAGACAGATGTTGGAATGTTATAATGTGCTGTTTCTCAAATTTGGTAAATTTGCAGTTTGCAAACCATGGTAGGCTTTTTTTTGTTTGTTTGTTTTCTGGGTTTTTTTTAGTTTGTTTGTTTGTTTGGGGGGGTTTTGTTTTTTTTTGTTTTTTTTTTACTTTTTTTTAACTTTTCTTTAGTTAAACATGCGCTGCATTCCTGCAGACTAGGCCAGGTAACAGCGAGGCTGACGGAAGCTTCTGGCTACTTGTATGGTCGCAGGAAAGCTGAGACCTTGCTGCTGATGAGGCGGATGAAGGAGCGTGGGAGCATCTCGTTCGAGTCCCGCGCCGTGTACTTGTAGTAGTTGTTGGGGTGGGCCAGTACGTCGAACAGTGTTTTGATTAATTTTTTATCCTGAAATGAAATACGGTGCACAGCAAAGTAAGATTTGAGACTGCCAGTTAACTCCAAGGTAATCACACACCTTACACTCTCCGATCACTTCATTAGGAACACCTCCTTGGATCTACATTCACTGTCCATTTTATCAGCTCCACTTGCCACAAAATAACACTTTGCATTTCAACATTTACAGATCTGTTTTTCTGCATTCTTAACCCTCTTTCAACCTTGGTCTTTGGTGGTCAGGATGCACCCTGCTCCCACATCCCTCCAGACCACCACAGAGCAGGTGTAACTTGCTCTGTAAACACCTCAGTGTTACTACTGGTCATCCAGCCAACAGTGTCCTGTGGTCAGCGTCATGTGACCACTGATGAAGGACTAGAGACATATTTCTGAAGCATGGGTACATATTTTATCGGTCTCAGATTACACAGACCACATTGTGGTCGATCAAACTGACCATTAATAAATAAATAAAGTGCTTAGAGCAATAATGTCAAGGACACTGTATGTACATTCAACACTGAGAACAAAGCATTCTGGTATATTAAGATAACAATCCTGACCACGCCCCCGGTGCACCTGTATCAGTTCTGTTTGCTAGCACATTCTTTTCATAGCTGTCTTCACGACTGCGCCCCTCAAACAGATCTAACCTTGAGGATCTCTTGATGATTTTCAGAGGCGTAGAGTCTTCCATCCCTGACAATGTCTTCCACCAATTGCTCATAGTCCTCTGAAACAGACACCATCATCTTAAAGGAACACTCATGCATGGATAATGAATGTATTAACATATAATTAGCATTTTTGAATATTAAATTTTAGCATTTTTGGTGATCAATTAAAGAAAATCAAGACATTGTTATCTAAAAACTCTAAACAATTTAAAGCAGGAACAATTCTAACCAAAAAAAAAACAAAAAACTCCCAAATTCTAAAAGCTCAGTTTTTTGTGTTGTGAAGTTCAACATACACCGTCTGAGTTGCGCTAAGAACAAAAGCATCGAGGCAACCATATTTCTTTACACAAAAGTCGTCAGACTGGATTCTGAGGAAAACATGAGGCAGACTTTGAGTGGAAACAAACACCCGTACCATCGTACGTGACGTAAGGGATCTGGAAGCCTCGGGCGCTGTTCACGTCGTTGGATTTGAAATTGATCCAGAGGCGTCGTGAGCGTGCCGTGAAGGCGATGGGCCGCTCGTACGTCTGACACGTTTCGTACGTGGTTATGGAGGTCACCGACCCTGTAGGTCACAGGATCCAAACAAAGAAAAAAAGATTTAAACCCTGCCTGCGGTTTATTTTGTATCACACAGTTGAATGCACCAAGTATTTCTTCCTGCCGGCTTGGGTGAATCAGGAATACTGTGTTTTTTAAGAGGTATTTGACATCCTTTGTTTAACTGTGTTAAATACTGCAAGTTGTTTTGTGGAAACAACCATTTTGCCACACACAGGCCTTTAGTGAAACAATTAGAAAACAAGATCATAATAGACCAGTTTTAGCATCACTTCACTGGATCCCTGCTTCCTTTTGAATCAGCTAAATAAAACTGTGTTGCTAGTTATAAATCTAATTGTTTAGCACATTCATACATCTGAGTAGATTGTGTTCCAAATAGATCAGCCTGATAGACTATCTTCCAAATAAAGTTTTAAGATCATCTGGTGCTGGTTTTCTCCATATTCCACTTACAAAACTTAGAGCGCAGAGGCAACATTCTGTTTTAATGCACCAAAGATCTGGAACACATTACCAGTAAACATTCATCAGGCATCTTGTCACTGACTTAAAAAAAACAGCTAAAAACATATTTTTTTTTCTTTACCATTGACATGTTTTTTTCTTCTCCCTTACATTTAGTATAATGTTCCTAGTATAATGATACTAGCATGTTTTTATTTGTTTGTTTATTTATACCTTCTTCTTATTATTATTATTATACACAAGACAATGCTCTTCAGAGCCTTCATCTCAGACACTCACAGTTCTTCCTCATCACCAGCACATCTCCACAGTCATCCTCAGGTGGGAGGAAGATCTCAGGCACCACAATGAGGATTTTGCGCTTGCTTGGGGGGTTGATGGTCCAGACACAATCCACATTGGCAGGGTAATCTCCTGGGTAGTTGGGAGACTCAATGTACCCAATAAACTCTCCGATTTCACCTCCGCATTCCCTGTCTGCTCACACACACACACACACACACACACACACACACACACACACACACACACAAACACAGCTTGTGTTTAGCTCAAGAAAATTATTTTTTTTCAGGACATCCAGCATTCTATCGGTCAAGTTTGACATAGAACAGAGCAAAGTGACCTTCCTGTGAGACATCACTAAATAAAGATGTTGGACATGCCATCAGATGGTTCTGGGCCAAGTAATTCAAGCACACACACAGTTTAAATAAAGAGAAAAACACAATGAACACATTGTACGTTGAGTTCTTTATATTTTACATTTAAAATCAAATCTTAAATTTGGAAAACTGTCTGAATGTGACCTTGCAGATGTTTACCTGCAGAAGCCATCTGATTAAATACAACCTGAATCTCACTAACATCTCAATAACATGCTCATTTGTGTGGGTAAACACAACAGGCCATAGAGGCTTTTATTGGAGGAGGGCCAGGCTCCCCTGCTGCAGAGGTCAGAGGCTGCTTACTCTTGCACTGAGAGACATTAGTGGCGCCGTCGAAGTCAGTCGTTGTGTTCCCAGGGCAGGAGATGCAGTAGTTCTGCTTGAACTCAGTCTGGTAGGTTCCCACTGGACAGCGGATGCAGCGGTGCACAGAGGTGTTGTAGTAGTGTCCCGGCGGACATGACACTGCAGAAGGGCACGTGGAATGAACACGGGGCACATTACTAAACACAGGGCTGAACCCAGGAAATCCTGACTGAATCCTGATCTGCCAATCAAACCAGGAGATCCTGAAAAAGCTCCACAGGAGAGTATGGTAGATGTTCTCTATAGGAGCTTTTCACAATCCTGTAAATCTACCAGAATCTTTCTTTCTTTTTTTTTTTTTAGTAACAAGTAACGACTTTTTGTTCATCACAAGCAAGTTTCTGTTATTGCCAGTCACACAACTTTTAAGGACAATAATTCTGGGTTTTTTTCCGGCCACATAACTTTTAAGGACAATAATTCTGGGGTCTTTTCCAGTCTTGTATATTCAAAAATTACTTTCTACACTCAGAACTTCCAGCAATGCTGCATGATATGTGTGTAAAACCATCCAATAAGGACAATAAAAGTCCAGACTGACCTTTGACCTCACAGTCATGGAAGGAGCTGGATCCCTCTCTCTTGGTGTCGAGGCCGCCCCCGCAGGGGAAGCAGAGGGTCCTGCCGGGGTCCGCCTGGTACGTGCCCCGTGGACAGGGAGTGCACGGCTTGAAGCCGTCATTGGAGTAATAGCCTGACGGACACTGACCTGGGGTCAGACAGCAGCATAAGCTTAGACCAAACTCTCAGCTCTAACACTGACATGGGGTCAGACAGCAGTGCAAGTTCAGACCCATTAAAGTCTGTGCTTGAGTTATTTAATGGAACTTGTGACCAAACCTTGTAAATGGATTCTAGCATTTATGTACACACGTTAAACTTTTAAAGAGCTACCACTGTAAAGTATCAGTCCTTTCAGATATTTTATACTCCATTTTGCAAAATAAAAGTAAATGCTCTGTGACAGAGGACTTCTTAAGATTCTGACTGCCTGGCAATTGCCTGGCCACTATTACCTGAGCAGGAAGTGATGTTGCGGGCTCCCGGTGGGCCGTGGCGATCTCCTCCAGGGCAAAGGTCACAGGCCAACTGACCCTCCCGCTCCTGGAAGGTTCCAGGAGGGCATTGGACACAGCGCTCCATCTCACCGTGATAAAACGAACCGGGCAAACATCTGACTAAGAGAGCAGTCAGCAGGGGGAGATGGTGAGTCTACAGACTACAGCACTGGAGGTTTTAACTGATCTACTGTGTACCTAAAAATGTCATCTTCAATGTGTAAGTTACAGTACTTTCCTTTATTATCCTTTATTATTTGGTTAGTTGATATTTAATATAGAATTATATCTTTTTTATATAATTGCAATATCTTGCAATTTGGGAAAGTGATTTAGGTTTTGCCTGTTCAACCTTGCTTCATATTGACATTTGCTGAAGAATGTTACTTCCTACAGCCTAAACGTTCTCCATAGTCCACTTTGACTGCCCCTGCACCACCCCCCCCCACCCAACATCACACAACCGTACAGAACCCCCCCACCCTACCAGTCAGGGCAGGTGCATACCACAGCGGCCGCTGTCTCGCTCCCGCCCGGGGCCACAGTTCTCCAGGCGCTCGGAGCCGTGAGCCACTTTCTGCGCCACCTCGTACTCCAGGCCCTGCACGCGGATCAGAAAGCGCTCCTGGTTGATGGACTTCTTCAGCGCCTTGATGGAGGAGTTCATCTTCTGCTCCATCTGCTTCCTGAGGCAGCCGATGTCGCAGCTCCCTTCAGCAGCACAGACAAGGGGGATAGGAGATGTCGTTCAGAGGAATCCTACGCACATCTCTGTATACAGAAGCTCCGCCCACGTACAGCCCTGCACATGGCAGCTCCGCCCACACACAGCCCTACGCACAGAAGGTCCCTCCACACACACACACACACACACACACACACACACAGCCAGCCCTGCATTGATACATGCCTTACTTACCTGCTTTACTAAACTACAGTGAAAATGCAAGTATCCATCTGTGGGGAGTTGGATTATAATCCTGCTCACCAGTGGTGTCGCCCAGTTTAATCTCTGCCTCCAGCTCCAGGGTAATGCGAGTGACCTCTTTATTAGAGGGATTACGCGTGCGCCGACCCCGAGCCTTCTTGGACGACTCGCACTTCAGGTTGACGAAGGTCACCTGACAGTTGTTGCACAACTGCCCACCTGTAGTCCAAACACTGTGTCATCTCAGTACTCAGTCATCTCGCAACTAGCAAAACTGAGCTATCAGCTCAAAAGAAAAGCTCTTTAGTCACTTCTTAATAGTTACATTTTGTCTGATGCTTTCATCCAAAATGACTTACAGTTATGACTGCATAAATCTTGAGCAATTGAGGGTTAAGGGCTTTGCTCTGGGGTCCAACAGAGGCAGCTTAGTAGAGGTGAGGCTTGAACCAGCAACATCCAGACTAGCCAAGTGCCTTAACCACTGAGCTACCAATACTTCAGGGTCACTTACTAAAACAGCAGATCAGAATGCAGTCTACACAAACCTACACCCTACTTCGCTACACCCTACGTATGCATTCTGACTGTATAATGCCTTTTGAAAAATCAAAAAATATATATTTGATGGCAATATATTTGATAGTTTGAATTTTGGGGGATTTCTGGAGTGTCAGATTGCCAACACTGTAGTGTGAATACCCAACATTATATTGTACCACCCACACCATGATAGATGTTCCCTCATACTACAATCTGTTCAGTTTCTCTCTGGGTTCTTGGCTAGGGCATAGTGCCGTTTACCTGGCCCGATCTGCCTGCCACCATCTTCTGCTCGTCCTCTGAGTTTGGGGTGCAGGTGACACTTGGCGTTCTTGATTCGGAAAGAGGCCGTCTTCTTCACTGGAGGGGCCAGAGTCTCTACAGGCAAACAAAAAAAGCACTGCCTACCTCTGCCACAAACGCGACCAATCACGTTAAATCAAGCTCATGGCGTCACGCTGTCACGGCCAATCAAGGTTCAAGGGCAGAGAGTTCTAGAACTCATAGCTCCCAGTTGAGAGCACGGGTTCTTTTACGGTTTCCTCTCTGAGCCTGGACCAGCATGGCTGGCACTAAGCACCATTTCTTGCCTGGTACCTATGCAGCTCTGGCTGGCGCTGGTGTTCGCGCGGCTGGAACCTCGGCCTCGCAGGACAGGAACGCCACAGCTGACCGAGTAACTGCTGTCCGACTCTGCAGAAACAGGGCGGAGCAAAGGCATGTCCTTGTCAGGCCAAAAAGAAACTAACTCAAATGATCTGGCAAAAGGACTGGCAAAAACAACCATCGTGTAACTCACGTACGCATTAAACATAGAGGGAGCTAATATGTGGGGTTCGAACATTCTTGAATCAAAAACTTCTCCTTTCCACATTTAAAACACTGGGCCAGTGTTTGTTAGCTTTAAAATACTTTTTGAAGGGATTTTTTATGTTACATTTACAACATTTTACATTTTTATTAGATATGCACCAAACATTTTGAATCAATCAATCAGTCTATCAATCTATATATGTCTATTCATGCATACCAACATATATAACACAATGAAGCACAGTTATGCTGGAACCAAAAAGGGCCTTCTCCAAACCGTTCCCACATAGCTGAAGGCATACAACCATCTTGATATGCTAAAGCTTTAAGATTTCTCTTCACTGCCTACGCCAACCTCTGATAAACAACTTCATAGTGTTCTCTCTCCTCTACCAAACCTCACACTTGGCATAATACAGTTAAGCAGTTCACCTGGCATTTGCTAAACCCAGACTGGTCTATCAGCCTGCCAAATAGAGAAGCGTGATTTGTTTTCAGTGCTCCAGAGACCAGCGGCAGCCAGTGGAGCCACAGGAGGTTTGGAACTCTGCAGTTATTGAATCAGCAGAGCAATGGTGACTACACACCTCAGCACTCAGTACATTTATGTGGTCTACCACTTCGTGGCTGAGTTGATGTGGTTCCTAAATGCTTGATGTTATACAGTTCTAGCAATGGGACTGAATGAAACATCTGAATCCAGTGATGAAGAGATGTGCCGGTAAACATGTGTCCATGTGTGTGTATACATTTACAGTATCTCACAAAAGTGAATACGCCACTTACATTTTTGTAAATATAAAATTTTTTATAAGTATTTTATTGTTTTTATTCTATTAGATATGACACTTTGATACCATGTAGTCAGTGTACAGCTTATATAACAGTGTAAATTTGCTGTGCCCTCAAAATAACTCAACACACAGCCACTAATGTCTAAACCACCATCAATGAAAGTGAGTGCACCCCTAAGTGAAAATGACCAAATTGTGCCCAGTTAGCCATTTTCCCTCCCTGGTGTCATGGGACTCGTTAGTGTTACAAGGTCTCAGGTGTGAATGGGGAGCAGGTGTGTTAAATTTGGGGTTATTGCTCTCACACTTTCTCGTACTGGTCACTGGAAGTTCAACACGGCAAATTTACACTGTTATACAAGCTGTACACTGACTACTTCACATTGTATCAACATGTCATATCTTCAGTGTTGTACCATGAAAAATGTGACGTTTTCAGATTTGTGATATTATTTAGCATAGCAATTTGTGGAATAATATTTTTGGGAATTTCATTTATAATTTTATGAAAACATCTCCACATGTTCATTGTAGGCCCAGATATCAAAGTTAGACTAAAAAAAAACCCAAAAAACAGTGCAACTAGATAAGAAACACGATGCATGAATTGTGATATTCATTCCAAGAAACATGAAACAAGCCAAATGATCCTCCTAACAATGTTGAATCCTATCTCAGTTCCTTTAGTTTATCATCAAGTATTAAATGCTTTCCAGTCAGTAGGATTACGATCCAGGTGCTGCCCAAAAATCTGGGACCCCATCACCCATTCTGTACCTGCCAGATAGTGAGCCTTTGAAGCACAGGTGAGAGAACAGCTCTCCTTCTTGCCTGTCTTGCTGCAGGACAGTGTGGCTCTGGGGGCTGCCAAGCTGGATGCGCACTTCACAACCTCTGTGATGAACACAAAGCCCCCCCCCCAATCAGTGCATCAGTTAACACTCAGATAGGGTCAATCAAAGTCAGCGACACACACTTCAAAAATCAGCACACACACTCTCGGATTTTGTAACTAAACATGTGAAAATTGGAGATTATATTTTAGGTTTAATAATTACAAAGACCAGGCAATACTAAAAAAAAAAAAATATATATATATATATATAAAATAAACAATTAACAAAATAATGCTAAAAACAATAACTATGCAAAAAGACTTGTCACCACACTTAATCTGCATAATGGATACTACCACTTTGCGGCAAAGTGTGAGTAGCCCACTAGGTGTCAGTGTTGTACACGTACCAATACAATCTTTCTTGTTCCAGTGCACTTTGTATCCAGGTAGGCATGTACACTCATAGCTGCCCAGCGTGTTCACGCAGCCATACTTGCAGCCGCCACGGTTTATACTGCACTCATCAATATCTGGAAACCAAAACAAGGATGACATCAATACCTCCACCGCTATGACAGATTCCTTTGCTGGGGAAGGCTGCTGTTACTGGACCACAGCACAGGACCATCACCACGGTGAATGTTCACAGAGGCCCCATTATCACGATGCCCCACAAAGTAATAACAGCCATTATTTTGCAAATGCTTTTTGGATGCCCTGCTCTGGAACCTCGGGCTAGATTTCCCAGTTACCCGTTGGGTGTGAGGCTGACTGACCTGCTAGAGCAGGGAACCCATTGAACCGTGCAGTGCTGTGTGGTAGTGACTCACTGAACCATGCAGTGCTGGGTGGTAGTGACTCACTGACCCATGCAGTGCTGTGTGGTGGTGACTCCAAGGCAGACAGGCCTCTGACCTGACTCCTCATGTTCCTCGATCAATTGTACCATTTCACTCTTGTAAATCATTACAGGAATCAGAACCACCGTTTAAGTTGCTCTGGACCAGAACATGTACACGCTTGCTTTCCCTGGAGCTGGTCCTGGCTGCTCCTCTTCCTCGATTCGCCTGCACCGCTGAAGACTCTGAGAGTCTTAACAACAAGTCCGAAATACCACAGACAGGCCTCAACTCCATGTTCTGTTCAAGTCCAACCTTCTGCTGTCGGGCAGGTCAGGTTCTAGACAGCAAGCGTCTAGCCCAGAGCATGAACGCAGGAGACACGTTTTCTTAACCGTGCCAGTGAGAAACAACGCTGGTTCCTCAGCTCCGCAAGAACATTAATCAAACAAACACATAAAAAAAGTCTCCCAGAGAATCTAAAATAAACAGTAGCTCGGGGCCGGCAGCTACTTCTGGGATCTTTTGACACTGTCAGTAATGGCTTTTCCACCTTGACTCAATCGGGCCTTTTTTGAACGGCGTGCCAGCATGTGTTTGCACTGCCCCGCGTTTCCTCATCTATCCCTAACTACGGACTTTTGTTTTTATTCTCCCCTCAAAGAGGAAAGAGCAAAACCACAATCACTCTTTTTACACACAGCAAACCAGATGGCAGCTGAAAAAGAGAACGACGGAGAGAAACGGAGAGAAGCCGAGAGAAAGACAGAGAGAGAGAGAGCGTGAGAGGGAGGGAGAGAAATGCAGAGCACACGTGGGAGAGAGTGGAGAGAGTTAGTTTGAGTGTTTCTGAAGTCAAGGTATAAAAAGACTTTGGCCATATCAAAGGATTTGTTTTAGCTTAAGCTGAGAGAGCAAGAGGGAACCAGTGAATCTAGCACTCTCATGAATGAAGCCCTCGTTTGCTTAGTCTACCTCACCTTCCCTTTAGTCTACCCAAGCCTCCATTCAGTCTACCTTACCCTCACTTTAGTCTACCCAGGCCTCCATTCAGTCTACCTTACCCTCACTTAAGTCTACCCAAGCCTCCATTCAGTCTGCCTTACCCTCACTTTAGTCTACCCAAGCCTCCATTCAGTCTACATTACCCGCACTTTAGTCTACCCAAGCCTCCATTCAGTCTACCTTACCCTCACTTTAGTCTACCCAAGCCTCCATTCAGTCTACCTTACCCTCACTTTAGTCTACCCAAGCCTCCATTCAGTCTACC
>JAOXYF010000021.1:4076598-4096429 GCA_028565775.1 Sternarchorhynchus goeldii
GGGAGGAGACCCAGAAGTGAATGTTCTTCTATGGAGCACTGTTAATGTGGCATTAGAAGCTCTGGAGTAGGGGGAGGAGACCCAGAAGTGAATGTTCTTCTATGGAGCACTGTTAATGTGGCATTAGAAGCTCTGGAGTAGGGGGAGGGGACTCAGAAGCCTGGCATTACTAGATTAGTCCTCATTGTCCTGGTTTCTCTCCCTTGGTTCTTTCTTTTTCATTTACTCCTTCTATCCTGCTTCCCATTCTTAAACTTCACACCCCCACCCACCACCACCCGCTGCCTTTTATTTGCGAGCACTTTTGCATCTTGCATGATGCACCATGGAACAATTATACTTGACAGCCAGATGAAAACCATACAAAGGAAACAAACAAATGGAAGCTAATACATCCGTGTGTGTGTGTGTGTAATAGAGAGAGTCAGAGAGAGAGAGGGAGAGAGTCAGAGTGAGAGAGGGAGAGAGTCAGAGAGAGAGTCAGAGAGTATTACCTTTGCAGGTCTTGCGGTCAGGCTGAAGTGTGAACCCCACAGGGCAGCTGCAGCGTACGCCTGTTAAAGCATCATGACACGTGCTGTCACAGCCTCCATTGTTCACTGCACACGTCTCTGAAGACACAAATACACACACACAAGCATGCACAAACACACACACACACACGCATGCACAAACACACGCAATAGTGCGTTACGTCACAAAGTTACTAAGGTCTTCAATATTCAGGCATTAGACAAAACAATGGAAACATCTGACAGTACAATTATAATATGGAAATCTAATAATGAATATATACAATAAAAAAATTCCACAATGCCTTTTGTGTTTCGTCCTATTTAGCATACAACAATAACAACTTAGGATACATCCTAGTGACCAAAACAGAAGACCAGATCAGAGCAGACTGAGTTCTCTTTATCTTTAAAGAAAAACCTATATAGATATAGAAAAAAATCCTAACAAAAGCACCATTCATCAGACCATAGCACTCGCTCCAGGAACCCAAGGTCTCCATTTAGCTTGTGAAATGTGCGATGCTAACCCCAGCATAAACATTGGATCTCTAAATGCATTTTATCCTGCAGTCTTGGCGATGGAGGTGAGCATGTTATTGCGGGGTCGGCTGGGCAGTTGTCCGTGTTCATGGTAGTGAACTCAAACCAACTGCTATTCCAGATCCAGCAGCTTTTTGACATCTTGTTTAGAGTCATCGTTTTGGCCACTGCATCTGCCTGGCTGCGTTCTTTCTCTTAGTCCTGTGTTGCTTTAATGTTTAACAAAATAAACTTTTTGGGTTTTAGTGGGATATGTGAAAGGATTCAAATTATCCTTTTTTTTCATCTGGTGTTTCCATTTTTCTGTTCACCTTCGGTGTGTTATTGAGACAATTAAATAAGATGCCACGTTGAGCAGAACAAGGTCTAAGGGTAACGCATGTCTGTGGGAGACGGAAAGCGAGAGAAAGAGAGGAAAAGGGAGAGAGAATATGTGTCTGTGCATACACACAAAGGAGAGGGAAAAAAGATCAGTTCACTTTGATATAAATGTGAAGAAAAAGTGAAAATGTCAGGAATGATTTCAGGCAGTAACTGACAAAAGAGACAACTGAGTTTCCTTTGTAAATCTGTGATAGGACTATTCATTCACGTAGTAGAGCAGGCAGAATATTAGCGACACCAAGGTCATAGGCTTGATGACCCAGGAAGCACACATACCGTCATACTCATAAACATAGAAAATTCTCAGGACAGGACTATCTACCAAAGGCTGTGAATAAAAACATATTTAAAAGAGCTGAAACCCTCAAATTTAGTTCATTCAACTTCAGTTTCACCAAGCATCACACACACATACACACACACACACACACACACACACATAAATGTGGGATAGTGACTGAGTTCTTAACCAGAGATACTTTGTATATCCCTTAGCAAGGCAATGGATGGTCTTCATTTAAGCCCAGTAAAGTTAATATTTTTAAGTAGGGTGTTCAAAATAAACACCAGCAGAAACCAGAGCTGATCTCCAGACCATGTGAACCATCTTGTTTAATCGATTCCATTTGGTTCCGTATCTTTGATATCAGACAGCTCTGGGAAATGAAACCACAATTTGAAAAGCAGCAACTCTTTACCAAGCAGCAGAATGTTACTGGCACTGGGCACAATCTAGACGTGAACGAGACCCAATCGCTGAACCTGGCAGACCACAGAATACAAATAAAAACAAAACAAAGGTTATTAGGGTAATTAATTCGTTTTGCCTTTGCGACACCAAAACCCATTTAAAAGCAGAGGATTTTGGCCTTTATTCAACCAATCATCACGAGTGAAGAAGTGTGAACGTCACAGGGAAGCTCTCTGTCTACTCTTCAGGAATTCACCCCCCAGTTTGTGGAACGCTGGTACTGAAATCTTGCCAAGATCTTGGGAACAAGTCCCAAACGTGCGGCTAGAGATGCCGCGGCAGATGCTGCTCGGAAGGTCCAAACGAGGCCTCGTCCCAAGGCTTACCGAGCAGTACCGCCTGGCCGGCAATCACCACGACGCAGGTTCAACTGACCCAGCACAATCTCTCTTGCTCTCCTACAGAGTGACAGGCGAGCGAGAACCGACTGGAAGACTCTGACAAATAGTGGCGGTGCTTCGGATAGTGAGAGAAAGGTTGGTGTTAGGGCTCACAGTGAGAAAGCGGTGGCAGACAAGCAGCATTGTGAAGGGTTGTACTTTTAGCCAACATGCAAGCAAAGGATCCAAACCGCGTGCAGGATAACGGCAGAACTATGTTTAGTCAGAGCAAATGCCACAGATCAGTTTTTCTCCGTCGCAGAACAGAGATTAAGGCTCAAGTAATGAACCTGGCAAGACTTTCTTAAAACTCACTCACACTTGTGAACCCTGCTACACTTAATCTGTGTGATGGAAACACAACCTTAACTTGTATTTATTACTTGTAAGCCAATTACCAAACGCATGTGTTCTAGTGTCAGTGGGAAGCTTCCATTGGAGGACAAGTGAAAATTCTACAGTGTGACTGAAATTGGCTCTCTGATGTAGCAGAGCATGCTCTGAACTGAGAGGAGCCATCTTTGTTCTTGACGCCGAATATGGAGAAAAGTGAAAAGGTGCGGATGCTCTGGGCAGGGGTGTCGCATACAGGGTTGGGCTCATTTTCATTTCAGTTTGGCCAGTTCCTGTGGTCAGTTAAAACCAGAATACAGCCGTTCACACCACAAATATCCATGTAGGGTTTTCAAGAGTTCTTCCTGTTACTGATGATATGTGCTAAACTGGACCCACTACCAGCACTGGCTGTGAAACTGGACTGAGCCCGACCCTGGTCATGGGAAAGTGGGAAGGAAGTGCTGCCATTGGGTTAGTCAAGAATTCCAGCATCGCCACGCCCACAGGTGAAAGGAGTGAGCCAATAGGAGGGGAGCTAAAGAAACACATATTTACCATTGGGTAACAGCTGTGGCTGATGTAGCTGCTGCTGGACACTCCTTTCCTCTGCACATACACACACATATACACATACGCACACAAACACACACACATACACACACATTGCAAAAATACTGCTTTAGTGTTTTAAGATTGACCCATATATCACAGAACAGTCTGTGATAATACACGTAAACTGACAAGCAGTAAATAAACTATTTGATCTCTCATTAAGCAGCACCAATGTCTCCTATCTATCTGGAAAATGAACTTCCCATCCATTCATTCAGACATTCATTCCTTCGTTATCTTTATCAGAAAAGTTCAAGGAGAACAGAAACTTTACAGAAGCATAAGAACATTTCCCTAATAACAGAATTATGGGCTTTAAAATGATAGATGGGTGCGAATGAGCTTCAGACAGGTGTGAGCAGTTCTGCAGAGAGAGACCAGGCAGTTAGAGCTCTACGTTCAAAACAAGCTCCATTTCTCGGAGGCCATTTCAGGGTGGAGGCAGACAATCTAAGGTAGTTCTCCACACAGCAACAGTTGCAGCACTTCCATTGTGTTTGGTTTTAACACCACCTGATAGCACAGGACATGAATAAATAACTCCTAACCTGACCTGCTGGTCTCAGTCAGCCCTGGCTAACTCCTAACCTGCCTGCTGGTCTCACTCAGCCCTGGCTAACTCCTAACTTGCCTTGCTGGTCTCACTCAGCCCTGGCTAACTCCTAACTTGCCTTGCTGGTCTCACTCAGCCCTGGTTAACTCCTAACCTAACCTGCTGTTCTCACTCAGCAATTTTAAATGCAGTTGTACTAATGTGAACTGGACTGTTTGCAACAAGATTCACAGGTTCATGCTAAAGCACTTATAAGGCAAAGATGAATTATGATGTTGCATTGTAATGATTTAATTTGCATTCTTGCCATGACCACGCTAGCTAGACAGCATGTGTTTGAGATTAGCTTCACCGACAGGGTAAGCATTTCCACATTTGGTAAGGCATCTCGCTGTACGGAAACGTACAAGCAAGCCCACAGGATACAAGTCTAGGTGGAAAGACTCAGAACGCTGGGCAGCTTTTCACTTTAAAAAGACCTTAAGGGGACAAATGCAACACACTCGCCCGTCCTCACTGAGGAAAAAGAGGATGCGCTACCATCAATGTTTTAATACCCGGTGACGATGTAAAAATGCTGTGTGTATTGTGGTTGTGTGTCTGTGTTAATGGTCTTGGTGGTAGTCTGAATCTGTCTGAAGCTGTGCTAAACTTCTGTCACAGTCTTAGCAACACGTACACAATGAAGGCCTGAACCAGATGGCCACCAGTGCTGGAAAAGAGAGAAACAGCGAGAGAGAAAGAGACAAAGAGTGAGAGAGTCAGAGTTAGAGAGAGAGAGAGAGAGAGAGAGAGAGAGAGAGAGTGAGTGCAAGGACCACAGTAGGAAGAGTTAGAGAGAGAGAGAGAGAGAGAGAGAGAGAGAGAGAGAGTGAGTGCAAGGACCGCAGTAGGAAAAAGCGCATGAAATGCCATCCAGAACAATCTTAGGCACTCTGCTCAGTAATGTTCTAATTTTCATATTGAGATGGCAGTAGAAAAGGTTTTAAGCCATGGTTTTATCATCAGAAATCCTTCCCATTAGACTTTTCGGAGCCAACAGAAACAGTGCTTGACTGACTGACTAATAATTTAGACACTAATGAACAAATAACATTCCTGACCACATAGTGGAAACACCAACAGACAAATCTGCAGCTGAGTTGCCTAATGGGCTGCTATAAACCTGACAGAAAAACAAGCTGAATGACCAAAATATTGTCTTCCCCATCCAAACCCCCAAACAACTGACCAGCAAAACCGCTTTGTTGCATTTGAGATTATGATTATAGAATGGGCTGAAATGTTTAACGTTTTCCAGATCTTAAAAAGCTATTCTTGTGAGCGGGTGCGAACGCTTTTTCCTCGCTGGGCGGCCCTGCTGCGACAGCAGGGCCCTCGCAGGGCAAAGCCACACAGAGCACGCCATCACTCAGCCTTGTGGTTTTCTGGCCTATTAATGCGTGCGAGAAGGACAGCGAGTAGAGGAGAGTGGGGGAGGGTGGAGGAGAGCGGGAGAGAGTGGGAGAGAGCGCACTTGAGCGGAGGAGAGTCGGGGAGGGTGGAGGAGAGCCGGGCAGAGTGGAGGTCATCAGAGGAGGGTGGAGGAGAGTGTAGGAGAATGGAGAAGAGTGGGGGACAGCGGAGGGGGGGAGGATGATGCCAGCCCCTGGTAAGCAGAGGCCCACTCCAGAACTCCAGCCAAGGTTGAGAGACACTGGCTGAGAGAGACAAAGTCTGAGTGGGACACTGGCTGAGAGGGACACTGACTGAGAGGGACACTGACTGAGGGACACGGGCCTCCACGGTCTGGTTCTCTGTCGCACGGCAGGTTCTGCATTGTCCTTGAAGGCGGCCTGACAAGGCAGACATCTCATTTGTGTGAGTGGTTGAAGATTTGACTGAGAGCTCTGGCTTAATGACAGGGTGGCTGGATCCAGCTGGGAAACAAGAGAGACAGAGAGAGAGGAAACTGCACAGAGGCCAGCCAAACCAGTGTTCTGAAAGTAACAAACACAGCATATGACTGTGTATAGAAATGTTTGTAGGTTTTCTGCATGCTATACTATTGTGTGTATATTAAGACCATATGTTCCTATCAGCCATCGTCCAGGTAGCATGTGCCACTTTAGCCCTTAGCAACATAAAGTGTTGTCATAATTCCCTGAGCATAAATGTGATTGGCTACAGAGCATACAGTCCTGGTAACAGAGTCAACTGATTGACAAGGCAAGAACTCCTGTCACTGTGCATCACCAACTTCAGGGAGAAGAAGAGAGGAAGGCAAAGGGGTGAAAGGTCAACAGGAAGTACGTGCAAATGGCAAGACTGAGCAGGAAAAAGCCTTATGCATGTTGTGTGTGGAACCAGGTGAGAGCAAACAGAGGCAGAGGGTCTGAGGCAGAGGCAGAGGCAGCGGACGTGTCTGATATACTGTCACATCCATCAAACTCGGACGTGGCGTGTAAGTGACTTGCGTAGTCAGCTTTTGCCTTACAGTTCCCTCGGTTCCCATAAATTCTCCTCCATGACCAGACTGATGGCGTGCACAACACATGGATAGAAATGTAGCAGAACTACAAGGACAAGGAGCACATTGAGAACCGCTCAAAGTGGCCACATTCGACACCTCTTTAGGCGCCCGGGGGGCTCTCTGGTCCAGCCTTCCGGGCCCGGGCTAAACCCCAGTTCGAAGGCTATGTGTATAAAACTAAGAGTGCTGTTCTTGGATCAGTTTTTTCCTTTTAGGTCTGAATGAAAACATGTTGGAAGGAGGAAGCTGAACCTACATCAGCATTCTTAGACAAACATTAGTTGAAGATGTTTGGCTATATATCTCGAAACTGCATCACACAGTTGCCAGCAAATTTTATGCTGAAGCTCTATTAAATAACAGGCTAACTAACGCCCTCTGTGAGCTCCTGAGATCCGAACTTATTAGACCATTTATCTCAAAGAGCAACTGCAAAAGCAAGGCTAGAAACACTTTTTTCTTGAAACACAACTTTTGGTTGAGCATAACGTTGGGTTTAATACTAGTCTGAGCCAGATGGCCCAGACAGAGATGAAGGATAATACTGAGAGATGGGTCTACATTCAGGCTGAACATGCTCCTAGCAACTCACAGTGTGTGGATTCACATAAAAGGTGAAAACAAATACAAAATCAAGGCTCTTGCTTGAAAGTTCAATAAAATGGTCCAATCAGTGGTCTTAATCATGTTTCACAAGATCCCCTCTAAATCTTGAGGGCTGTGGAATGTACCAACACAGTTAACTAGCAGGTTCTGATTAGCATGGGCTTATGTGTGCCTTGGCCCACTGGCTTTTGTTAGCATCTTAGCATTCTGGTTATTCCTATAAGGAAGAATAAGTAACCTAAGTCAGACAGTAAGAAGGAGGAGCAAGAATATAAGTGGGGGGAGCAAACTGTGAGAGGGAGGAGCTAGACTCTCAAGGGAAAGAGATAGCTTGTCATTTAGACACCAAAAGTTAGAAACACCAAATTCCATTTGTTCTATTTAGATCTGATATATACAACCCAAATGTATTCAAAATGTGATGTGCTGATCTGGGGCTTTACATTCTCATACAATTACTTTTGCTTCAAAGGCTTTTTTTTTTTTTTTTTTTTTTTAAAAAGAAATTTCTCCTACTTCTCCTATAATGTTCCTTTGACTGTGGGTACAAAGGTCAGTAAAGAAAACAGCTGTTAGGTTCTTACCAGGTCAGACAGACTGTGTAGAGTCATAACCAGGAAAATCTGGCCAGGAACAAAAAGTCGGGGACTACACCAACCCATCCTTTCATTGACAAGGCGTGTTCCTTCTTATCAGAACCTGTCAAATTAGCCAGGTAGTGCTGGGCGGGTCTTACCTGGTAAGGTGGAGGAAAGGGGAGGAGGCAGGACTTGGGGAGTTGGAGACAGAACTCACCTACGCACGTCTTGCCGTCAGAGTGCAGCGCAAACTTCATGTGGCACGTGCAGCGCGGCCCATGTTCTGATTCCTCACAGATGTGCTGACAGCCCCCGTTACCGTAGTTACATGTCACTAAGCGAGAGAGACACAGGGACACGGATCAAAAGAGGTAAGGGTTCGAAGCAGCACCACTACCCTGGAAGATAACGGGGCCCCAACAATGTCCTTCTGAGCTCAAGCACACGTGGTTCAACCCAGAACCAAACAGTGCAGTGCCAGGAGCCTCACCATTCTACCACAAGGCAGGAAAGAAACTCGTGGCCTGGTCCTCCCTAACACAACAGGTTCTGCTCCTCAGCCGGTGTTGTTGTGCTCAGGTGGGGGTTATGGGAAGCTGTGTAGTGACCAGTGTACCTCTACAGCAGAGCCCATTAAACTCACAAATAACCCATATACACTTAAGCAAGCCAGCAGGTGAAACATAACTAGCGCACACTAACCATATGCTTTTGTTATTTTAGATTCAGATGCTAACTGTTCCCAGTGTGTAACTGTTTACAACGTGTAAAATGTAACAGCTAATAAATGCAGCGTCAAGGAAGCAAAGAGATGGTGTGTAGTGTTTCTCCACTTTAAAGGTGCTGTAGTGAAAAGCGTGTCAGCTGGAGCAGACGGCCGATGACAGATCTGGACGGCACACACACACACACACACACACACACACACACGTTGGTGCACACACACCACGGCTGTGTCTGCACATGCCTTTCCACTCTTCAGACTCTCCTTTCCTGCCATTTTTCATGAGTGAGTATGAAGAAAGAAAAGAAAAACCAACAACAACAACAGTATTTCTTCAAATACCATGTATTGCTTCCACCAGGGTCAGGCAGAAGTGACACAGTGAACCCTACAGAGTGGAGTGTGTGCCATTCTGTTGCAGACTTGATTTCGTAAATGATGAAAACTGTTCAAAACATTTTTATTTTAGCCCTCATGGGTATTTGTCTACATATTTAAAAAAAAAAAAACAACAAAAAAAAAACATCTGTGTTTTATCCAGAAGTCTTCAGAAGTCAGGTTAAATGACCCCCTCCCCTCCCCCCACCTCCCCCACAGCAAGGGCAGCTGTATTTTCCCAGCAGCCCCGGCGGCCTGCCCCACTGCACTCACACTTGCAGTCGCGGTGGTTCTTGGTGAGCTGGAAGCCCGGCCGACACTCACACGCGATGCCCCCCTTCGGCGTCTCCCTGCAGATGTGAGCGCAGCCGTGGTTCTTGTCCATGCAGGTCGGCCCTTCCTTCGTTCCGTTCAGGCGCACTGCAAAAGGGAGAGGGGGACACAATGAGCGTGGCACGGTCAGAGTGGCACAGCCCCACCTGGGACCTGAGACTCATCAGTCTGGTTACCAGTGAACTCTTTCAGCTCGACAGTAGTGACAGCTCTCTGGAGGTGAGAACTGAGAGCACGAGGGTTAGCCATTTTAGCGGGAATGTGAAGGAGATGCTCTCCTATCCTGATGACACCGCGTTTGGTGCAAAAATTCAAAATACGAACCGGGAAGAGGAGAGAAATAGAGCAAAACTTGTTCGATGTTACGAGTCAAGACAGTCCTTTCCCAAATTCCTCTCAGGATTTTCCTGAGTGTGAGCCCACTTACCTGAAACACCCCCACCCCCCACCTCCAACTCACCCACATATCGCACATACACACACTCACACATCCAGACTAGAAGGAAGAGGCACTCGGATCAATCTGCTGACTGATGTGTGCTGTCTTCCCCTCTCTGAACTGCACTGCTTCAGCCCTGTGTTCATCTAGGCTGTGCAAAAGAATCCATGGGTAGGACAACAGCCGGAATGTGAACAACTGCCAGTGTGAAGGGTCAGCGGAGAGAGAGACAGAGAAGCATCTGGTTGAGCATTAAACCACACATCTCTCAGCCTGACCCACCCGGGCCATCCAGCTTGATTGTGTTTGAACAGTAAAAGGAGAACTGCAGCACCCAGCTGACTACAGATCCCATGGTGCATCTGTGTCAACAGATCCTCCACAGCATGGGAAAATGGTGAGGCCAGCTGGGGTTGGAGAGTACTGGGTGTAAAACACTCGGTATCAGTTGTACAGACCTAAGCCAAGACTTTAAAATTTGAAATATTTAAAGAGAAATCAGTTCCCCTACATTCCCTACATCACTGACTGACATTTACTATCTGTATTCCTCACTTCAGAGCCTGAGCAATTTAATATAAAATGAAAGTTTAAATGACCTTATATAAACTGTGTACAGGTGCAGTTACTTCTCATCACAGAGCAACTGCTGCCTTGCAAAAAAGCATTTCACACAGTAATCATCTGTTATGATTTTTAGCAAATATATGAATTCCCATTTAGTGAAGTAATATAATTTAACAGAGTTCAGATTTACTTCAAACAGGGTTCACATTTACACACTAACAAAGAGGCACCGACTGTGCCGTAGATGATTTTCCATGTGCGACTGGTGTGGACAGACAAACCCATTCCTAGGTTGTGATAATCGACCCTGGTCAGGAGGGTCTCGTCTCCACAGCACAGGACTGAGCAGACTTGCTTATGGACAGAGCAGCAGCAGCACATTTTTTTTTGTTCGTTTCAATTAGTAACTCTGAGCTTCTCACTTCTGCCTCCATCGCTATGATTAATTATATCCTCTTGTTTTCCACGTTCTCTGCCAAAACCAAAATCGCGAGAACTTTCCAATACCCTTCTCCCCTCAGTGCCTCCCACCCAATCCACTCACCCACCACCAGGTATGGAATGATTTGACAAATTCAGAAGACTACGGGTTTTATGACATGTAACTTAATATTAACCTTTTTCTTGAGACATGCCAGCAAGTTACTGAAAACAACACCAACTGGTAGCTAGGGCCTTCACCTGCCAACTTAAGAAAATCTAAATATTCTGGTTTCCTGGCATTCTGGTACACAATTCACTACAACAAATTATTCCGTTTAAGGCCGTTAGTCACCATCTGTCCTTCAGATCAACCTTAGCATGGATTTCTCCCTTCTTCCACTGTAAATGGATCAGGTCTGGTAGATTAGGACTGGAACCGAACTATCAGGAATGGTGAATACTGGTTTAGGCCTCACAATTTTTATTAGCCATGACTGATCATGTCCTCGAGTCACCATGTTTACCTTCTGAAGAGGCTGTACTACTTATGTTTTGATGTTGCTTCACTAGCTGCATTTAGTATTTGAGTCCATCAAGAGTCCCAAAAAAACATTACATCCAGTGAATTGCACATTATTTAGACACAATGAGACAACGCATATAGATCCGTTATGTGAATAAAGAAATGAAGGCACTGGTGTGAACAAAAGCTGGAAATGAGTTTGTTTATAATGAGGAAAACTGAGGTGGGAAAGAGGAATGCCAGAAGCCCACAGGCCCCAGTCCACTGGCCTCCAAAAACCAACATGTGCGCCATTAAAGGCAGACGGCCAGTGCGACCTCCTACCGCTTGCCAGTCGGAGACCCTCCGTCCAGCACCTCGAGGGGACCTCCGCCTCAGCCTCCTCCCATGCCGTGGATTTCACTGTGCCTGGGTCAGCTGGACGTGCTGGGAGCGGGTGTTAGCTGTAAAGGGTAAAAGGCTGGCCTGCTGATCAGACGGCCACCACCAGACTCCTCCCGGTTTTTACTGCAGACACACCAGAGACTTTCCAGTGAAACAGTCGGAAGTTTCAGCGGATGGAGGGAAAGAAATCCTGACACGAAATGCCTGGGAAACGATGAGGAAATGATCTGAAGTGAGTTCTTTGTTTAAAAAAAACCGACTGAGGTTCATGCTAACACTCTTGCTCCCCTGAAGGTCCCAGGACAGTAAAACAAGTCTTTATGTGGATGCCAGTAAAAAATATGTCCTGGTGCTTAATGGGGCGCTGCTGTGATGGGTCTTTGAGAACTTGGCCTCTTTAAAATATGCAATAAGGACAACTGTCTAACTGTCCAATAGACCTAAGAATATATCATTAATAAATGAACACATACACAGTCTTGATCTGGTCTACTTATAAAGTAACTTTTTACCATCTAAAATAGGGCTGATACTGGACCTGGACCATCCGAATTTCAGCTACACAGCAGCTGTATAAAAAGCAGTGTGTTGCAATATTACAGTAGTAAAAAGAAAAAAATCTGTGGCAACATTTTTAAGAAACATTTATGATTAATGAATGACACCAAGAGCACAGACAAGAACCAGGTCCGAAAGAGTGCTATGCTCCTAACCGAACGGTTCTGCCAGTCTCTCAAAGTGGCCCGAAGCACTTTGAGTTTTCATCACGCCAAGCCCAGCTCGTTCACGGAAACCACATCAAAGGCCGCACAGCGATCGCTGGAGGACCTGCTGGAGTTTTCCGAGGCCTTCACTTGGAGCTGGCTGCCAACGACAACAGCCGCCCGACGTGGGAGAATCTACCTGACTACGGTGCCCCTCCCCCGCGCCTCTGACCTGCATCGGCACCTTTCTGCAACAGAAAAGAACCTGAAAAGCTTCGTTGATTAGTTGGAGGCCGGAGCGTGAAGCATGCGTCGGCCACTGCCTCTGAACCGGAGCAGTTTACCTTTGAGTTATGCCTCGTTTCCTGATCCACACCAAGGGTGTGGCAAATGAGAGTGGTTGCAAATCATTTCCAGAAACTAAAAAAGAAAACGAACACCCAATGCTCTGCCTGTTGTGTAACTTACGTTCGAACTCATTTGCACGGCGAACCATTAGCACGAAACACCAGTGAAGTCAAATCGTTGTGAAGGCAATAGTTGTGTAGTACTGAAGTGCTTTTCAGAGTGAAATGTGTACTGTGTGCAGAGAGAAGGTGTGGTGATGGCTTGTCAAGGAGAGACTCCATAACCAGATGCAGTCAGCCTTCTAATCATTCGCCAGCTGAACAGAAGGAGTCATTACAGCTACCTGTAACCCCTTAAATCCGAACACCTCCCAGAAGCCCTAATGAGTGCTTAACGGCCCGCAGGCCCATAAAAACAGGATTTATGGAGTGATGTAACACTCCTCAGCAGTGGCTTTAATGTGGAAAAAACAGCGGAGGCATCTGAGTAGCAGATTTCAGGCAACAGAGTCCAGAGTTCATAACCTACTGTACCATTTCCAGTTAATTTACATGCAAAATGGACCTTTTTGTTTTTTTTAAATCAGCTAATTGATCGAAGTTCAAAACCCATGCAGCAGTGTGAGTGAAGCCTTGAGGTTCTCTGAGCTCTCCAGCTGACCAAAGGTGCGATGAGTCGGCAGAAAGTGTCTGTGAGTTCATTAACAGGGGCGCTGGACAGGGTACTGGTAGCTAACGCTAACAAGAACCACCACTGCCATTTGAGAACCACCCAACTGTCAATGTAGCAGAAAGCAGGTCTCCCAGCCACAGCGCAGCGGCTTCAAAAGACCAACAGGCTTTTCATTTAAAATCGACCCAAGGTTTCAAAGATACACTTGTCTTTGCTTCATTTTTTTTTGTAACACATAATAGAATAATGAATTCGTTAATAATTAATTTACTACAAAAGTCCTTTATTTAAGAAAAGACTAAAGCTGCTTCTTCTCGTTCATTTTCCATGCTGGTGCCATGTCGCTCATGCCGAATGAGTAAACAGACGTTTATATGCGCGCTCCTTCCTTTAATAATGGAGCACTAAAAATTTTAACAAGTCAACATAAAAGCTAACGAGAGAGTGGAGACGTAGAGCGGTTATGGTCACGCGCCGGCAGACGCTGCACGCCACCGGAGGAGGACATGCCGACACGTCCCGAAATCAACGTACAGACGCGACACATATACAACCGGCTTTCAATAAAGTCTGACGAGCTTCTGGGCTCAAGGGTGGGATGAGGGAAACAACAGCGAGGTTAGAGCCTGTCCAATCAGAGCCTCTTCTGTCCCTTAACAAGCACAGTCTCATTACAAAGCACTGGACTTATTACACAGCTGCCACCGGGTTTCTGCACCTACAGGATCACGGACAGGGTGCTGGAGACCAAGACTGGAGAGTTGCCTTTGATGGTCAGAAAAAATACATTTATATACAGCCCGTTCCAGAAACAATCACGCATAGTTGTTTAATGGCTGAGTTCTAGCTGGTACAATTTCACAAGGGATGCCCAGAGCAGACTCGCCTTCCGGTTCCACGTGTATAACTGTTGTTTCTCTGCACTTAAAACACATTGCTGCCTTTGTGATTTTGTGCGTATGATTGTGTATGTGCTGGCAGTGGAGGGGGTGGTTGGGTCTCGTGGAATGAATGGTGTTACTTTGAGTGCAGTTATGTAAGTTAAGAGTTTGTTTAGGAGTCTAGCATGAGACAAGGTGTAGAAAACATGTTTTCCTCATCATGAAACCTAGAACAGTGACTTCAGTCATTCCTGTTCATGCAGGGCATTCTACTCTTTTTTGTGTGTTTTCAAATGGCCTAATACCACACTGGTACGACTTCACCTACGGAGCACGTGCTTTGGCGGTAACTTCTGATCAATACTGCAGTATCCATTACTAGTACTAATGACATGAGAAGGGAAGGGCTTGTATCCATGCACATAGCTACTACCTTCTGATCGCGCATGTGTGTGTGTTCTTGCACGTTTGACCACATGCACTCACGTACGAGAGTTTGTATATTTGTGTCACCACACGTACCGGTGCATGTGCTTGTGTTTGTGCGCAGTCGAGTTATATTTCCAGAGAGACCCAAGGCGAGAGGGGCCCATCACCTCACTTGGAAACAAATGAGACTCTGAGGCGAAGGAAACAGGTTCAGATTCCTGTGTAAACATTTCCTGGAGCGACGGGTGGACGGCGGTGAGGTTCGCCCGGGTTTAAAAGCCACTCTTCCGCTGGAAGTTTCAGAACAGCGTCTGCTGGGAGACCGTTTATCTACTGATCATTAAGGACTACCCACTACACCAAGAACATTCTAGAATTTTAGTTGCTATAACCACAAGAGATTCCTGACATAACACTGCATAACTGCTATGAGATGGTTTGTGTTAGTGTTACATAATACTGATGGAAGCCTTTCAGAGTGGACTGCAGCACTGTTGTTCCAACTCTTCCAAGACAAAAACAAACCTCCTAATAAACTGACCACATGCAAGACAAGGGGATTATATCATTTGAGCACAAGAATACTGATTTGGGGTCAGGGGTAATAAGAGTGGTATGGCTTGGTTGTGGTAAAAATATTGATCTGGATTCAGTCCTAATAACAGTAATTCTGTGGTTAAGGTGGCTGTGGGAATACTAGTCTGGGGTCCATTAGAATGGGGATGGTGGGGCTGGTGAACATGTAAGAACACCAGTATAGACCAATAAGAACAGTGAAGGTCGTTGGGGAAGAGGGTGTCAGTCAAAGTTATCAAAAGTGAAAGTTATATGAATACTGATCCAGGATCAGTAGTTGCTACATGATAAAGTGATCTGTAGTCTGCCACAATGAGAGTAATTTTATTACTGAGGGGAACTGTAATAATATTGATCTAGAGTCATAGTAAAAGTGATTATGTGGATGAAGGGAGGGTGGGATAATGATTTTGGGTTTGTCCTAATAAAGTGACTATGGGGATCTGCTGATCTGGGTTCAGGTATAGAATACCAACCATTAGTATCCCAACCAAACCATAACTAAAGTCATAATTTGGCAGGCAAAACACCACAATTTCCATCTGTTTTCCAAGAGCACCAAGGGGAAGCGTCTGAGCACGATTTGTCCAGCGGTGGAGGTGGAGGAGCCACGGAACAGTGATCTGACGCCAGTATCAGCCCTACTGACCTCCACAACCCTAACCTCTCTGTCCAAGATGTAGCCAATAGGGCAGCAATATGTAAGATCAACAGCGGGTCAATCACTGTTGCTTCTTTTGCCACCGCGTTGGGCAACGTTTGAGCGATCCTGGCTGTGGGAAACTCGAATAACATGGTTCTTATGAGCAGTTCAGCAAGCCAGATGACTCTCTGGAGGCAAACCTTGGAGATTGGCATTTAAACACAGGCGACACTCCATGGTAAACATTCCTTATATCATGCATGATCGAGCCAAACAAAGTGATGGAATACAGTTCAAAACATGATGGGATGGTGAGTGTGGAAAAGAACAACCAGTCCCAGGACTTTATTTTCATTTTTCAAAGAGTCTGAAGTTCGTCCGTCTGTTGGGGAGATGCAGAACAAATGATCTGAGATGTCCTGTGGGTGGAGTAACAGTGTAGGAGGCGGGGAAATGGGAGGGGCTACTGACCTTTGGGACGCTGGATGCAGGTGTGCTGGTTGTCAGAGAGGAAGAAGCCCTCCTTACAGTGGCACTCATAACTCCCCATCATGTTAATGCACTCCTGCTGACAGCCACCATTACCCTCTAAACACTCGTTCACATCTAGAGAGAGAGAGAGAGAGAGAGAGATAGAGAGAGAGAGAGAGAGAAACAACTGTAATCAAAGCCCCCTCATCATCTCTACAACAAACAGCTGAACAACATACTCGCTATCTATCACCGCATTAACAGGTCTCCTAGAAGGCCCTGCTCCTGCAGGAGTGGAGGTGGAGGAGGCAGGATGGAGGTTCTCGGAAAACGTCTGGCACCACGTTCGGCTCCTGACGGACGATACGACGCCCTTGAGGAGGGCGCGCTCCCGAACCTCCGTGCTTTTACCTCCCCCGCGCTCGGAGCCGACCGGCCACGGCTGGGCCGGATCACCAAGATGGACGTCTTTATTGGGAACCCCTGCCACGTCGGTCTCAATCCTCGGCTCCATTTGCGCTGAATATACGAGTCGCAAGAGGATGAAGACCATTCGAAATACACTAAAGCAGTAAAGAAATATTACAATTGGCCATCACTCAGCCTCTTTATTGCTCTCTGGCTTCTCTCAGCAAATCGCTACAGCAGACAAACCCATGAAAGACATGCATATACACCCCCATACCTTCTCACCCACACCCACAAATACGTTCACACACACACATACTCGCTAGGGGCAAATTGTTTCAGTTATGCTAAGACAATGAAAACTAACATTTGCTGTATCTGTGCATGTGTGCATGCATAGAGGCTTGTTCTTGATCTAGAAGTTTCTGTGTGTGTGTGTGTGTGTGTGTGTGTGTGTGTGTGTGTGTGTGTGAGAATGCTGCCCAATCTCAGGATGCTTCATTGCATCAGTAAGAAGTTATATACACAAGCTTGATCTTAATAATCTGCCATGCAGAACTAATACGCCGTTTATTTGTCTGGTGTAAACATGTGTATTATAGACACACACACGTGCACACACACACACACACACACACACACACACACACACACACACACCATAATACCCATCACAAAGTAGGTCACTGTAGTTCCTGACCTGCCCCTTTCTGTAAAAACATCAGTCTGAAACAACCTCAACAGTTCAAGACCATCAGCTCAGTCTGACAAAACTGTCCCACAGGGCCGTCCAGAAGAATGCTGAGAGCAAGTGTGCAGACCGTAATCTGTCTTCCTGGTAAAATAACACTTTTATCTTAAACAAAACGATGTGTTGAAATAATACCCCTTGTCAAATGAATTAGAAACCTTTATATGAAAGAATAACTAAAATCTTTAATCTTAAACAAGACAAAGGGAACACGTTCGAAATGGCAAAATATTTGGAGTGTAAAGATAATCCATTTCCTCATAAACAGATGAAAGTAATAAAATAAATTTTAAAAATAAAAAAAGCTATTGGAGAGTTCATCACCATCCAACCCTCAGAAACAGAGCATGGAGATCAACGGCTTTGTGGCCGTCTGCAGTGTGAACATGAGCATGTGTACAAACAGGCTGGAGAAGACTCGTGGGGGTCTTTTCTCTCTCTCTGACACACACACGCACACACAGACATACATACAGACACTCGTAAATGAGCCGTTGCCTTGGTGGATCAGGACCTTGCGTCTCTCCTCTCCCTCAGTGGCCTGGGCTGTGTGATGGAGGAGGTCTGCGTCCAAAGCAAATATTTTGAAAAGGAAAGAGATTCTGGCGTGGTGCGGACGAGTGGGCGTCCATGTTATTTGCACCCCCACCCCCCCAATTCTCTTGAGAGGATGAAAAAAGGTCTTAATCAAATGCCTTGGAGGTGAAATATTAGATATCTTTTTTTTTCCTCTCACACATACGATCATTCCAACTTACAAGCATTTTTACACACACAGACACACACACACTGCTATTAAGGCACTCTGTTAAGCACAGACACACATTAACTCACTCTGCGTTACACACACATACACACAGTCTTGCTATAGATCCACAGACATCTCCATCAAAGGCTGAGGAAAAACAAACATGTAGATACTGTGGATACTGGTGGCCATATTTACACTGGGCATAGATGTGGGAGACGGCTGGTTTCGGATCAGCGTTACATTTCAGCACAGGCTGGTGGAGACCAGAAGCGCCCAAGTGAAAAACTCACTTCAGATCAGACCTTTCACAAGGTGTGGAGAAAGGTCAAGCAGAGTCACTGGCTCAGACTGCCCGGCCTCAGAAACCCTCGACGACATCAGGAAAAAGTTTCTGTCCTGTTCCTTTCAGCCCTTGGCTTCTAAACTAGGGCTCTTGAACCCGGAGGAGTCTGAGAGGTCATGGCAAAAGGAATGAAACGGACAGCGAGAGTTTGGGGGAGGGGGAACTTGAGCATATTCTTACCACAACCAGCAGATTTTCTGTATCAGGTGTGATCCTGCTTCGATGAAAAGAAACAACAGCAAACGAGAACTACAGGTCCTTCAAAAGGGGGGTGTGGATGCAGGCAAAAAAAGATGGAGAAACCAGCTACACCAGGTAAGACTGTCCACCCATCTCCGGTACATGAAATGATTCAGCAGCTCTGAAGTTGAAGCGCCAGAGGGTCAGTCTTAATTTGAGGTTACGTCCCTTTGTTCTGTGTAAATAACGGCTGTGCCAGGACATCTGAGATAATCATTGCTTGAGGGAATTCTAGATGTGGTACTGGTTTCTGAAACAGTGTCACTGCCGTTAAAACAGGACGTCATCAACGTCAATCAGTCTAAATCAAACCAGCCAAAGTTAACAAAAACATGAAATGTGTCAAACTCGGCGGGTTTAAAAGCAAACGGTTTGGCAGCCCATGGAAGACCTCCAACTGACAAGAACTAAAACCCAGCAGTCTGCAATCTCTCTCTCCCTCTATTGATCTGTCTATCTATCTAAAGGAGTCTGTCTGTATGTGAGTCTATCTGTCTGTCTATCTATCTATGGGATTATGCATATTAACCTTTGTTTCTCATATTCACGGTTTCATTTCAAATCCAGTGTACAGAGTCCAGTGATCAAAAAATGTGTGTGAAAAATCTTTCCAGTTATTAACACACTGCACTGTAGTGTTCACATGCCATTAGGGACGGCAGTAATACTGGCATTTGTTGCTTCTGTAAATTGTCCTTAAGGTCAAAGGCTCTGACCCAGAGAACATTTATTGGATATTCTAAGGCCCAGGCAAAGAGGGAAAAGACTGTACATACATTTTGTCAGTGCTTAAATGAGGAACAAGGCTCAGGGTACGTAGTCCACACTCCGGGGGATGAGAGTGAGGCCTCTCTTTCCAGTGTTTGTGCTCTTTATTTGCAGGTTTTTAGAAGCCACGCGGCATTCGGCACGCTGGCAAATGGAGAGAAGGTCCACAAATATTTAGTTGTGCACCTCTGCTAGGAAGGCAAGCAGAAATAGTGACGAGGATAAACATTTCACTGACTTTGAGCCACTTACAGAGGAACGACGGCAGGAGTAGCAATATACCCCCCCCCCCCCCCCCCCCCCCCCCC
>JAOXYF010000021.1:4096529-4110126 GCA_028565775.1 Sternarchorhynchus goeldii
TTAACAAAAAAACCCCCCCCCCCCCCCCCACACACACACACACCTCAGAAAGAGCTGACACAAGCTTAGCTTCCTCAAAGCTAATCCAAAGCTTCGAGAAGACGGGGGTACGGCCAAGTCCAAACAAACAGAATAAAATCCTTTAATCTTTCTTGACAAGATTAAAGGATTTTTTTTCTCTTTTCACCAAAAAAATCTGTGGTGTGTGTTTGGGGTGGGGGGTGGGGGTATTTTCTGTTAGGATTCACCAAAAAAAATGGGCCTAGAAAAAGAAACCTGAAAAGCACAACATCTCCACCACAAACACACCAGAAACAACCCTGATTCTCTTTTTACATGTATCCATTTTGCTGAGAGGACAGTCAGTTAGCTGAGCATCCCACAAAGTACTAACACCATCTCATGTTTGGAGCATTTCTTACAAACGCCATTTACAAACATGAAAAATTACAGTATTTATATAAAATAATATTGTTACAATTAAATGTAAAAACTCATACTAAAGTGTCAATGTTTTGAGTCTCAAAATAAATGGAATTTAAGTTCAAAACATTTACATATACTATTCCAGCAGAGTCTAAAGAGTCTTAGACCACTGACAGGTTTGACGCCATCCAGCCAACAGAGTTCAAAGGCACAGTTCCACTAACATCTAGTGGGAAGGCCAGGCTCAGAAGTGTCCCGAAAAAGTTCATCTGTATCCTAAAAGGAGAACGGACATAATGAAAAACCAAGATAAGACCCACAACGATTTAAAAAATTTCAGGACTGGTTCATTTATTGTGTTCTGTGGCCAACGGTGCAAATTTGAGGAGCGACACACACACACGCACACACACACACACACATGCACACACACACACATATCAAAGGAAGCTGTAGGTGGGCCAGGTTGCCAGAGACCAGCCAATTACACACCTGCCTGCACAATAACAGCCCATCCATGGTGCACTGCAAACGATCCACACCAGAGCTAGTGAGGATAAATGAATTGGAACAAAGCATGGTGTTGGGTTGTGTGTGTGTGTGTGTGTTTGTGTTTGTATCCGGAGAGCGAGCAAGATGGAGAGAGCGATAACACAAGAGAGCTCTTTGCGTTCTTTCAGGTGCATATTAGATTACTTTGTGTGCATAAGAACAAGCTGATAAAAATCAGTTTGAAAAAAAGCTTTAAAAGTTGCTGAGCGGCTGCTCATTCTTGCAGTGCAAATTCCAGTCTATTCTGTTCTAACAATCCAACTGCTTATGCCATAAAGTGAAGTGTTTAGGATGAAAACGCGTATTATAACAGCAATATAAACGGAGCATTGAGGATTATATTTCTCTGTAAAGCTACAGGATACACTTGAAGGTACTTCCTGTTCCTGTGTCATGAAAGACCCAAAGGAGAAACTCAAGTGTCTGTTGATGTGTGCTCTAAGGTTCCTGCTGTTCTGTTTCTTCTCTCCTGTGAAATCTATCAACGCTTACCTGGAGGGGGAGGGCGGATAATCAGACGTCCAGTAAAATTAACTTGTTTGGTTATTGTCATGCACATACTTTGTTTTCAGTTAAAGATCTGAAGCATCTACACAACTGCATAATCGAAACGTGAAGTACGCATGGGAGATGCAAACGGGTGCACACACACACTCACACACAGCACACACGCTATTTGAGGCTTTGGTTAGCTTGATATTACTGAACTGGAACGTTCAGGCAGGAGAGCCGGCTATGGCTGCGCTGAGCGGCCAACTGAGCACCGACCGCACACTTTAATGACACGGTGCGGTGTGTGAGGTTAGCGAGTGAACTGGCTCCAGCTCCATGCTGGTTAACCACACACGTCCTGTGCTTTGCACGAACACAACCTAGAGTGATGGAACTCCAGCGTGGCTTAACACAACAATCACTGGTGGCTTCTGTAGAAATGGTCTTACTGGTATTTCCCCCAACCCACTCCACTCCACACCACGCCACACATATTGATTTGTTTATCAGTTGCAGATGGGGGGAGTGAGACAAGACACATACATACACACACACACACACACACACACACACACACACACACACACACACTAACCGAGGCAGTTGTGGCCGTCGTGTGCCAGGCGGAAGCCATCGTAACATGTGCACCGGTAGTTCCCTGGAATGTTGATGCACTCATGAACACATCCTCCATTATATTCACTAGCACATTCATCAATGTCTGGAGAGAGAGAGAGAGAGAGAGAGAGAGAGAGAGAGAGACATAGAGTGACACAGAGTGACAGCATTTTTTATATCACACTCAACTTATTACAATGGCTGTTTATTTATTTTCTGACAGGACAACATATTTATTAACTTATTACTAAAAATCTGAAAGTTTGTCATAAGCAACTCCTCTAGTGGTACATCAGCATTCAGCAGTGGTCAGACGATGGCCAGCACCGGCCGCCGTTTAGTGACCGGCGATTCCCTCACCAGCGAGGGAACCTGGAGCTCCAGCAGCCTGATTTGGAGAAACCCTCCAGCTGAAACAACACAGCAGGGCCCTTTTAAGCGTTCTGCTCCAACGGATGATGGAGGAGTGGAGGGGTGGAGGGGTGAGTGGAGCACAGGGGGAGCAGGGTCAGGAGACGGAGGCCATCCCCTCTCGTTTGCCGCCCAATTGGGTACTAATTACCCATAGTCCCCTGGTGGTGCTCTTTGTAGTACCCAGCACTGAGCGCCAGTGGAAATGACTGGAGTCACGTCTGTGATGCCAGGGTCTTCCTTTTTTCCCCTGGTGTTTAATAAACATATTCCTGATAAGAGACGGTGGGGTGGGGGATTTGGCCAAACCTCGATCAGGGTTCACAGAAAAATGAAGCATTTAGACGTAATGAATCAACGTGGTGAATTAGCTCAGAACTTAATAGGGTCAGGAAAACACACCTTACACACAGACTTTTCTGGAAATACAGCACTGTCTGTTTAGAGGAAAAAACATTTAATTGATTGGTCATTTTCAGACTCCAGCTGTGTCATTAAAAAAGTATGTATATAAGTAAATATAACAATAATGCCTGCACCACAACAGGTCAGGGAAGCAGAGTTCAACAGAGGTACTCATTTCACTCTCATTCATTACAGTCATACTGTTCATGCATCATTAATCACAGAACCAGACATTCATGACTGCTGGAAATACTTTATCCAAGAGGAACAGTAAGTATAAAGTGGTTCTAATGGAGAAACCATTTACACTAAACAAGAAAAAGATGCTTTGAGAGTGTCACATATCTGCAGTGCCACCTTTGGCCTTAAACACCAAGCCATTTCTGCTAGGCTTTTCCTGTTTGCAGTGAATTATCAAGTCTCTTCTCCTCAGAGAGTCGAAACACACCAGGCATATTGGAGCAGCTAGGTTTCCTCACATCTAGCGCGTCCTCGTTTAGAGGACTTTAGAGACTGATCCGAGATCAGCCAAAAGTACAAACGATCCTGAACCCGCTTGCCTCTTTGCGGTTTTGGTCTGGAGCCATTTGAGCCAATGAGGATCATTTGGTATTCAAGGCAGCATTCACTGGGTATTTTTTGGGACGTTTTACTCAACATCCAAGCCCCTTTCCTACTTTTCCTAGTTGAATAGGTTTATATCCTCACACAACCTTTAGAATTCTGTGACAGGTAACCCGGGGCAACACAAAGCCAGGCAGCACTGATGGAGGGGGACGTGGCCCAGCGAAAGTGTTGGAGGGTTGCAGTGATGAAAATGATTTGTAGGAGGACCCTCAGAGCCAAGCAGACGAATCAGAGGCTCAGCTGGAACAATGCCCACCCCCCCAGGAGGAAAACATGCCTGCCTATTTGGCTGCCCTCTTATGTATCCTAATTTCATTCAAGTAACATGTGTAAGAAATTTCCTGCTCTATCGCATGGCAAGTGGAGAGAAGTAAATAAAACCTTCCCACAGTTCTTTTACACTCTTCTTTTTCTTCCTTCCTTTCTTTTGTTCTTATTTTATTTATTTATTTATTCATTCATTCATTCATTTGTTTGTTTGTTTGTTTATTTATTTCTGCGATCACTTGATCTGGCAGCTTTGTTCCAGTAAACTAAAGCAAAAAAGTAAAAACCAATGAGCGGTAAGAACCTTAGTGAACATACACACGCATACAAACACACACACACACACACACACACACACGCCGCACAGGGACACACAGTAAAAAGCCACACTCTAATAAATGTCACTAACGCTAAAAGTGTGCTAGTGAAATATAACTTTATGTGGCGCGCTCAGTGAATACTGAAGCGAGGCCTGTCTATAATCACCATCAGTAGTCATCAGTGTCAACTGAAATCATCCCAGTCATGATTGGTGCTATTGCCTGTGCAGCCATACCTTCACAGTGCTTTCCATCCCCTTTGTAGCCTGACTTGCAGATGCATTTGTATGATTTGTGTGTGTTCTGGCAGATGGCATCAATGCTGCAGTTGTCCGTCGTCTCCACACACTCGTCGACGTCTGGAGAGACACGAGGCACAAAATCAGACAAGCTTCATGTTCGGACCAGGCCGGGCCAAAAAAGGACAGTTAGATATGGCGGGAACAAAACAAACCAACCAACTCAGAGAGATCCAGCGAGTCAGCTAGGAAAACAAAACCCACTTGAAGTTGTGCAAAGAAGGGAAATCGGCAACTGCATGCGAACGTTTCGTCAGACAGCTTAAGTTACTTAAGACACGTCTGGCAATTAAAGCGGTGAGTACAAATCAAATCAAAATGAATCAAACGATCTAAGTCAAACATGCTATACATACACAGTGTCCATTAACTGTGAATGACCATGAAGAAAGGCCTCAGGCCTGGAGAACTGAATAACCAGCCAGAAGTGAACAAGCCAGTTCAACCTTTCGATCTTTATAATCTCCACCTTATTTCAAGCTTCCTTTAATCCGTGTGGTTTATATTTCTTGGTTTGGATTTCATTATTTGATCATTTTCAGCTGTATTATAATATATGAAAGCAACCATGTAAATAATGTTATTTTTATTAGTAATATGTAACCACATATTAGGAAACACTTTGATCAGCTGTAGTAGCTTCTAATGCCTCATAGGATAAGAATAACAACTGTAATTCATAGGAAAACAGAATCAGCTTTTAGCATGCATCCAACTTCAAAGAGCTAGAACTATTTACTAAACTGGAACTATTTACTGAGTTGAAAACCACTGGTGTGCATTTCTGCCTCTCTGTTTCAAACACCCTTCTCCCTCCCTCTCTCACCCGCACCCCATTTCCTGTTGAGATGTCCCCTCTCATCTCCGTATCTTCCCGTAAATGCCCAGTCCCGTCACGGCGCACTGACTGGGTAATTGCAACAGTTTACGTATCTTCTCACTGCCCACAGCTGCGAATGTAGCTCGGTTGGAACTGCAAATCATCCTGAGCCAGTATCTGCCTGGGTTCTCCTCAAACCTGGAAGCCGATTACGCCTCAATGCCATTATTATTTGGAAATGATTTGAAAAAATAAAAACACACTGCTTTCTCGTACCCAAAAACATAAGCTAAAATGTTTTTGCGGTTATGTATTACAGGAGAAATGGTTCCAGGAGATTCACATTTTTTGTATTTACTTTAGCAGAACAAGAAACCAAACTACTCTCCTTTTACCTCTACCAGAACAGGCATGGCTCTAATCAAGCAGTAAACAAGCTAATCAGAATAGAGTTTAGACCGCAATGATGCGAATGACTGCTATTCATCTGCATATTTTGCCTTTGCTGGTTTGTATCAAACTTTTGGGATACTCAAACACTTGGATATCAAACCCTTGGGATACTCTAGGCTTAACGTGCCTCATGTTAGTGTTTCCAGCAGAGTTTATTAAAGGACGGTTTCTAGTCACTTTTATATTTCAATATTTCCTGTACTTGATAGTCTGGCTGGCAGCGTTTTGGCCCCTGAATCTTCCACTCCATGCAAACAACTAAGGAATTTCTGACACAGATGAGAACGCTGGAGAAATCCAGAGGTGGATGTCCATGCAGGCTGCTCTCCAAAAGCAGGAGGACAGCTTCCACACAGAAAACTGTTTACATTAGTGAGCTTTTAGATCCGGCGTACAGCATCTACCAAACACTGGGGCCCTGCAGAGGCTTCACCAAGCTGTTAAAAAACTGGCCCAAAACAAAGAGGGATGTCACCTATAACAGCACTGTCTCCTGTGTTTCAGCAGATGACCAGGGTTTGAGAATGATGCTGCAAAAACAAACGCAGATCTTTCTTGTGCAGCTTAAAACCAAAAGGAAATCAGCATACATTAATTTTATTTAATAGAAAATATATAGTGAATATACAGATGCACAATTATGCAGAGCCGTGACGCTAAGTGGTCATAAAATTCATTTATTATGAGAAACACATGCTTTCATGGGTAGACCACTCATTTAATTAATTATTAAATGCGGCTCAGTGCTTTAAAGGAACAAACAGCTGCAATCTGAGATCAGCCCTTCGCCACTGTGAGTCCACCTTAAATAAGGTCACTTTAAATCAGGTCTAGAGAGCACTGCTTTGGAATATCAAAAACACAGCTGGGTGTAAGTTTCTACTCAGATAACGCACAGGAGTCATGCCAGGGCACGGCTCGGGAGCCCTCTGCAGACAGAAGAGGATCACACGCAAAGCCAGCCAGAGAACTTTAGACCCAAAGATCTTTTCTTCACGTTACTTCTGATGATATCAGATCTAACAACAGGCCACACCCATTTAAGCTAATACTACACTGAATATACAGTGGGGGGAACAGAACTGAACTGAGTGAAAACTCATGAATGTAAATTCATCCCGTGAAGACTATTATTGTCATATGTTTTGGCTATGGGCAGAGATTGTGTTCCAAGAAGACTGTTAAATGACTCTGAGAAGCTGGTGGATGATAAAGCAGAAAGTTAATAAACAATTAACTTTCAAAGAAAAAACTGAGTAAATAATAAACAGAGCAAATAATAATCAACCTTGCAAAAGGCTGTAAGAGCAAACATAGAACAGTCTACAGCTTTGCAAAAAAAAAACACACAAAGACCTTAAACAGTTGCACTAATCATGTGGAAATGAGGTACAGGTGCCAACAGACTGTGCTGGAGACATACTGCCAGGTGTGGACCAGAGGGTGAGTGAACAAGGAAGTAGAGATCTGTCCAGGGGAGAAGCCTACACCAGACCTCCTGCTGATGACGGCGGTAACTGTAAAGATAACGGCTCAGTTCCTGTTCGTGCTCTCCTCCTGTGCATCGGACTACTGATGATGCCCAAACAGGACATTCACATTAACATCCAGATGCTCCATAAATCACCTCCAGAATAAACTGGCTACCTCGGGTCAACGTAATATAACCACTAAATCATGATTACATCTGCTTCATAGGTAGAGACTTCAACAAACCTGTGAAGCATATCACAGAAGACCTTGATGATAAAGCCTGGAACAACATCGGTCCATTAGAAAAGCCATAAGGCATACCCAGGTACTCGTAGTGTGCCAGATGTCGTAGAGAGGGCCGTTTTCCATTTGCCTCCTTCCTGAATCCAGATGAGATTGCATGCACTTCGCAAGTCTACGGTGGTGTAAGGTGGTGTAAACGCACCCTCCACATAGTTGCTCCAGTGCAGAGGCAGGGAGTAGGGGCTCTTCACCATAACAGTGAAGCCTCCTTCCTAACTAGAAGCCAGGTCCCACCACAGCCTTAATCTCCTTTGCCAAGCGTGGGATATACTCAGAAGCGAGGAGGTGCAACACATGAGAGAAGATCTATATCCCTGGTTGTTGTGGTGGCGGCACTTTTGCTGAACACTTCCTTCATGTCCTGGTACTCCAGAGAAATGAGTTCCATCGCCAGAATGCTCAGGGTCTCTATGGAAGGGGAGTCCACACTGGAACTGGAAGGAATGGCCCTTTTTTTTAGGTGGATGCCTCCCTGGACTGTCCCAAGTCCAACGGATGAACATTCATCATTCAAGAATCATAAATAGTGATTCACGGGGAAGAACAGGAATCTGGAGACCTCAAATCAATAAAGTATCTCACAACTCTAGACTCTATACATCCTTGAACATAAATGTGATTGTATTACCGGAGCAAGAGTGCAGGCACTAAATGGGAGCTAGTTCTGGTTGCATGGCAACACTTATTAGAGGCTGAAGGCGGTCCTTCTTGACTTTGGAATGAGCATTATATGGGGCATGTAGGTATCCGGAGCTTCCACAGTACAGAGTCCGGATTGTAATCTTTGTTGTCATTCTTCAGAGGTGAATCTGGTGCGCCTTAAATCCACTGTCTCTAAGAATCCAGCTGAGTTAGCAGAGCTTCCTGAAGCCTGGGACTTTCCCTCACACAGCAGGTATTCCAGTCAAACAGCCAGGGAGATAAGCTTACTCTTCACTTTGTCCCTGACTAAGTGACGATTAATGCCTGGTCATTTCATCCTGCTGATGGTTCCAACACGTGGAATTTCATGAGGTACTCAATCTCAGTGTTGTCTCCTTGCTTCATCTGTAAAAGGAAGGAGTCTATGTTTTGCTGACCATAAAACTGCAATGAAGCAATCGGAAGATCATGCCTCTTCTCCCTGTGGTTCAAAAACAAAGCTACCCAAACTCTTTCTTGTTGTGTGCCAGATGAAGATGACACTGGGGCAAAACTCCAGCATATTTCTAGCTTTGGATCTCAGGGAGCAAGAGGGAAGACTCATCTGTGTCATTCCTGTAGCAGTGGATTCCCATGACATATGAAAAGCAGTCAGCTGGCGACTAAGATCTTCCACAGCGGAGGCCAGTCATTCCAAAGGGTGATACTGCAGTAGTAGTTGCTCCTGCTACTGTTGAAGGTGCCAGGGCCAGACTGAGACAGTTGTTCAGGCTGGGAACCATGCCAGGATTCAGGCCACACACACAGCTATTATTGTAAAAAAAAACCAAAATAAAAAAGGCCCACCTTAATCAGATCCAAACTTGTTTCATATACCTAATGTATGCTTTTGAAACATCCATGAATGAGCAATTGTGCCTCAGCTGGAAAGCGCTTTTTTCTCATGATAATCCCAAGACAAAGGATTATCTTCTGATTATTATCTTCTGAAGGGAAACAAATAATCAAACTGCTGTGCACAGCTTGGGAGAAGAGTATTTATCTATATTTTCTGAATAGGCTGCACAATAAAGCACACAATATGAACACGCCTCCAAAATTATAGGTAGTTAAACTGGCAGTAAGATATGAAACAACCAAAGCAATCCTAAGGTAATGAAAGCATTCTTACATGGCTGACCTGTCACTTCCCTACTGGATAAATCAGTCATTTTTTAACTTTAGCAGCTTCTTCTTTAAATGCTTTTCTTTTTTTTAATCGCTCCCCTTTCTGCACCACCTTTCCTGTTCTTATCCATTTCTAAGATGCTATAAAGCCCCAAATTGCCAGCTTTACTGTATATGTTTGAGAACCAATAATGAGGTTTTTCTTTTCCACAGGCAATATGATGGCAGAAAGACCGGATTGATGAACCAGGACTGCAGAGACGATGTGTGTGTTCATAAGCTGTGCTGTGCTGTTTCATTCATCATATACTGTAACATCATCTGCTCTGGCACATCCAGGCCAGCAGACAGTCCAGGCCACCGGGAAATCTCTCGGTTTTCCCGATGGCCACTCCGGGCCAGGAAGCTGCTGATGTTGCACCAAGTATTCCTCTAAGCAAACCACTCCTGCCACAGATGAGAATTCCACATTCTTCATCCATGATAGAGGCAAGGCCGTCTGTAATTACTCAAGGATGCCAGTGGATGCTAGAGCTTTAATATACCAAAGAATAACAGAACTACAAAGAATCACGTCTACGCATGGCAATGGGAACGGCCAGGTGCAAACCCATGGCAAAGCGTGAGATTTACGAACATGAACACAAAACACCTTAATAGACACACTAATGACATGTAAATGAGGCACAGGTGCAAATAATCAGGAGAGGTGGAGCATTGGAAACAAGAAAGATCGGGGAAAGATTGAGTGATTACCTGCCTATTCTCCATTCAGACAAGTTATCTATAATCACGCTCACACAACACATCCAATTATCATCCCCCTCAACATACGGAGCATGTTTCATGTTATTACCACTTATTTTGTAGGGAAACAGCTAAAAATGTAAACAAAACACACACACACACACACAAAGATGTCCAATGTTGGATGAGTAGAGAAGAAAATTTCTGTCAGGAAGAACGGTCTCACATGCTTAAAACAAGAAGGCTGGTTCAAAACACAAATGCCTTTTTACTGAGCAAATAAACATGTCAGCATTAATCTGTCTGGAAGTAGAGTTTAGAGAACATTCCGTGGAACACTTGAGAAAGGAAAAAAGCATAGGGTAATGCGTGCCTAGAAACTGACTCATGCAGCATATGAGAAACCTTTCTTCTTTTACCTCTTTCAGTTGCCCCTCAGAAACTGCAGACATATATATATATATATGAGAGATAGAGAGAGAGAGAGGACTGTTTTTTGCTTTCCTTTCTCAAATGGCCTAATTGTTGCTCTCGAGTTGTTCCTCTTCGCTTGTTCCCCAGTCCCTGTGATCTTGACCCACACGGAGGCGAGGTGCAGCTTAGCCAACACCGGACCTCGCGATTATCGTCCCTGATTGCACTGGGCCACGGTTCAGATGCACACTCTCAACCAAGCGGCACAAAACGCAGAAGCGCATCGCTGGAGAATATCTTCAGGACACGAACCCGCTGCAGTCGGTAGCCAAGAGAACCGACAGGGCTGCACGCTGCGCTGTCTGAGCAGGTCTGTTGCCGTGACATCATGACATCACCGCCCCCCTGTGTCTTTATCCATTATTGGAGTTTGGCTTTTGCACACGCCACCTTCAAGGCCTTATGACATCATAATCATCTCCCTGTATTACACTCTACTGCAGCAGCAGTCCAGCTAAGATAGTGTTGTGGTCACTGTGGGTTCATTCTGCCCCCAGCGGCTGTGTTAACTCTTGTAGGGAGTGCTGATGTGGGGATAGGGAAGCGGGGGAGGGGGTGGGTGGGGGGGTTCTGTGCGAGGGAGCTTTTACCGGCCTGATTAATGCCCCGCTCTGCCTCTGTGAGGAATATTTAGGCAGTAGGCTGGGAAAGCAGCAGCTAGATGCATTAAAGGTGTGCAGTTCAAACACAGGGCAGTGTTTGCACAGGGAACTGAGACTCCCCCTGTTCGCCAGGTTGCTCTCTCACACCACCTCTTCCCTAATAATCTCAACCACCAAGAACCACACAGAGTTGGTACATGTATTACTTACACATAGGACAGGCGGTAAGCAATCCCTGGGTATACATTACAAGACTGTTTTCTGATAAGGAATGAACTTCTGTAATGATTAGAGTTAGTAACATTAGATAATGAATAAATTATTGCTCCCAACAAAATCAAGCACCTTTCTTTTCAATAACCAAGATCATGTGAGTTTTCACGTGGTTATGGGTCTGCTGAGGATTTCTGTTACCCATTAACTAAAAAGCTCTGCATCAAAACCATTAACACTAATTCCATTTAGATTTCATTCTTGCTTATTTGTAACCTTCTTAGAGTAAGTGCAGTTGTGGCATTGGCACCAAAGGAATGGTCACAGCCAGTTCCAACGCTTATATAAGCATTAGAACAGAGAGGGAATCACGCTGACACCCTCGAACCTGTCAAACAGCTTTGATGGCAATTATAGTAGCATTAGATGGAGGTGACAGGGCTGCGGTCTCTGGAGTTAACATCAGCAAAGAGGAATGTTTAAGAGACAGAGATAGAAAGAGATAGAGACAAAGAGGGAGAGAAAGAGAGAGAGAGAGAGAGAGAGAAAGAGAGAGGGAGAGAGAGAAAGAGAGGGAGTGAGAGAGAGAGAGAGAGGGAGAAAGAGAGGGAGAAATAGAGAGAGAGAAAGAGGGAGAGAGAGAGGGAGAAAGAGAGGGAGTGAGAGAGAGAGAGAGAGGAAGAGAGAGAGAAAGAGAGGGAGAGAGAGAAACTAAATGCATGATAAAAGCAACAGAATGGCAAGAGAAATGTGTGCATGAAAGAGTGAAAGAGAAACACTGAGCCAGAAAAAGCAAAAACCGTGAGAAAGAGATACGTGTACTTGTGTGTGTGTGTGTGTGTGTGTGTATGTGTGTGCGTGTGTGTGTGTGTGTGAAACAGAGAGACAGTGCAGGCCTGAACTGTGGGGTTCAGGAGTCTGACCTAACGCCTGGCTCTAGGTTATTAGGCGACAGGCAGGCTGGCAGGGCAAAAAAAAAAAACACTGATGAAAATGCAGTCGTCAACACAAGAGCAGGATTTAGCATCCTAGACCCCCCCTCCACAGTAACAGGAGAGCAGGATTTAGCATCCTACACCCCCCACAGTAACCCCAGCCTCCCCCAACAGCCTCGTCCCCACAGCTAATGAACGGGCACACTGTGCAGCGGCTCGCAGCGGCTCGTAAAAGAAGTCTTGCTCGCCCTCAGCCTCGTTCCAGACGCTCTGCACCGCTGAGGGACAGAGAGCCTTGAACAACAGTGCAGGGAGTGGGCAGCTCAAGGCGACCCTTGACGAAGCTGCCCGCCCCGCCAAGCGGTCGCCGAGATGTGAGGGGTGCTCCTTTCCCCACGTACAATTGCAACCTGGCCCAAAAACTTGAAATATGAACATATTCTATATGGTGACTTAAATATCCTCCAACAGTTGCTTGCTGTGTATGACAGTTACACTGAGCATCCCCAAGGTTTAATTATTATCAGCAAAATACATCTTTTCATTAGCAGACATGAATATAGATGGTAAGATATGAAAACACACAGCTTATGCAAAATGAGTTGATTCCTATCAGGTAAATGAATAAATAAAAACAAACACAAACCAAGTCTTCTTAGAAAACAACACATTCAAACCTACAGCAACTACCTCATCTTACTGTCTGCTTGACTGCTCTGTCCAGCCCTGGAGCAGCAGTAGAGCTCTTTACAGGGGCTTCGAACTTCGCCAGTCGTCATGCCGACCCTTGAAACAAGCTTCACAGTACACATTCATTTAGCAATGACAGGCATGTTGTTTCATTTGAATATCACAGCCATATACGTGGTTGCTCTGCGCTGCAGTGGTGTGGTTCACCTTGGACTGTTAATGGCACGGTGGGCTACTGGAGGCACTGATTTTTGTGTTGGGATGCTTTCAGGAAGCTCAGCCCTGTTTCGAGTCTTGTGCGCTGTGCAGGGGGAGTCTGACAGAGGGGCGCAGTAGAAGGTACCTCTGGGGCAAGCGGGGTGAGTGAGGGCGATGTGGTGCATCTGTGGAGTGTTTATGGGCCTCCTGATTGCACTTAATAGCACAGAGGGAAAACCCCAGAACCTGCCTGCTGTAACACAGGACTTGCCAGAAGAGAGAGAGAGAGAGAGAGTTAAAGACAGAGAGACTGCGGGGGGGTGTGTTTGTACTGTTGTTATTGTGGTGTGTGGTGTGTTTGTACTGTTGTGATTGTGGTGCTCTGGGTCAGACAGAGGAGGATGGGTGTCCCCTTTGACTCTTGGTTCAGTGATGTATTGGGCAGTGAACATGTGCAACTTTT
>JAOXYF010000021.1:4117221-4134036 GCA_028565775.1 Sternarchorhynchus goeldii
TCTCTCTCTCTCTCTCTCTCTCTCTCTCTCTCTCTCTCTCTCTCTCTCTCTCTCTCTCTCTCTCTCTCTCTCAGATTCTTCCTTCTCTCTTTCCATTTGTACATCATTGTACCCCTCCACCTCCCCATCCTACTCTCCATCCTTTCTCCTATGCTGGCTGACAGCCCTGGTGTAGTAAACGACTTTTTAAAAATCCATTTGCACATGTCCAGACTGAGTTATTACTGTCTTTTCACCACGTCCCCGTAATCACGCACCAAGCGAGCGGAGGAAACACCGGCCCCGCGTAAACGCAAAACGGAGGCCTCGCTGAGCCATCAGCTCGCTCGTCTTGGACACCGCGTCATTCTGCTCCAGCCGTCTGTCTTCCTTCCTTAAGCTGCTGGCGCTCCCTCCGGTGCGGCCTGGCGGTCCAAACCAAGCCCATCTCAGCAGCGCGTCAGCAGCCGAGAGCGTTCCCCCTTCAGCCTTAGTCGTGCTAATCTTCTGAGGATGGGTCATCAGATTTTTAGCTCCAGAACAGAATGAACTGTACAGCAAGGTGTTGAAATTTAAATCTATTCACATAATCAAAGGATGAAATTTGAACCTGCAAAAACGTGTGCATACACATACACACACACACGCACACATACACACATAAAATGCATGCCCGCATACACTTCTATGCACACACGCACACACACACACACACACAGTGTACCACAGGGAACAGGTGCAGACCACTTTGACGGAGTGCCAGTGCTGAGAAACCCAGCCGTGAACGATGAGCATAACGGATGTTGCGGAAAATAAAGAGGAAAAGTTGTTCAAATTGCAAAATGTAAATATTGGGTTTTCCCACAATGGGAAGCAGACCACCCAAGATGCCCCCCCCACCACCACCACCACCACCACCCAACCACCCCTCCTTGCTGTCCCTCATTCCCGTCCCCCACATCCCCATCCCTGCTCCCTGTCAGTGGCCCAGGGGACAGCTTTTTGTGTGTCTTAGTGTGAGCCATCACCATGTACCTCACACACATGCACATGCGTGCGCATACACACACACACACACACACACACACACACACACACACACACACACACTCACACAGCCAAATCTCAGTGTGCTGTGTGCCAAAGTTCAGTCATCTGATCAACTCCATTCTTTTCATCCTAAAAGTGCTGAAGAACAACAGTCTGTGGATTCTTACATTCTTTAAAATGCTCTTCTGAGAAATACGTGGGAACGTCTTTACTGAGCAGTTTGCCGCTGGGTCGAAACGCTGAAAAGGTCTGAAGATTTTAGTGTTAAAAGCACATGCAGGTAAGGCACCTTCCACATGGTTAGACTTCAAAGTGACTGTTCCACCACCGGCTTGCAGACAAGTGTCAAATACTTGACTTTATTGTGCTAAATACCTTCTCAAAGACATCTGATTTTGCTCACTGACCTTTTAAATGCATAAACTGAACTGTCTGCATCTACATGCAGAGAAGGCACTGTACAATGCACAGCTTTTCAAACCAAGCTCTGCAGACCTCCTGCATGGACTTCATTCAGTGTGATGTTACATCTTTCTTCTCACCAAATGATAGGAAGTTCGAATGCATGCGCACACTGCCAGAAGTGCCTGTAAGGCTTTCTCCCCTGTTCTCCACCATGCTGTCCACTGACTTTCACCTCCAGACATCAGAGAGTCGTTGAATAAAATAAAACAAGTGGTGCAATTACAAAAATTGGGCAAAGAAGATGATGTCATCACATCCAAGTTGCTGGATAAAGCTGTAACATTGTTATCAGTAAGGTATCAACTGGTAAAGTGCAATTCTGAAGAAAGACAGGCAACACCATTCACAGAGCGTTAAGTCTAATAAATGGGAGGTGGAAAATGTAAAGAACACGAGCTTTCCTCAGATATTTTAAAATGCAAACTGCAAATCCAACTCTGTCACTGAATAGGGAAAATGACATTGCAAATTAACCTGTCTTAAATATTCAAGCTCACTTTGAAGTACTGCTTAGTAAAGCTGTTTTTTTTAATACTGTTTTTTCTCTTTTTTTAATGTGATTACAAAACCTTAACATGTTTACGGTTAAAAGGGATGAGGTGTGCAAAAAACTTACCTTGTGAAGATCTGCTCACGGAAGCACCGGCTGGTCGCTGGACAAAGGCTACCAGACAGAAGCCCACTAATCCAATGCTCGCGCGCATAATAGCGTATATTAACATATCACCGTGCGGCAAGATTAAAGAACCCCTTTTCCGTATCTGGCCAAGAAAAAAAACTTAAAAATTAATGGAATCAAAGCGTAAACCTTGTTCCCCGCGTTTAGAAACTGACATGCGCTGTCCTCTCCTTTATTAAGGTGAAAATGTTAGTTCAAGTGCTCGGTGTGGTGAAGGTGAGTGACTGGGTTCAGCACGAGCAGAGAAACGTAGTTCAGTGGTCATGTTCGTCTCTGACCAATTTCTATGTAAGACAGAGCATAGAAAGATAGAGCGAAGACGGAGGAAGGGGGAGGAGAGATGAAGAATCGCGCATTGCTCCCGTTCCCTCTCTCTCTCTCTCTCTCTCTCTCTCAACTTGCAAGGACCTTTTTTTCTAGAGGAATTCACAATCAGCCGCGGGTTGGACCGAAGTGGGGGTTGCCATGGATACGGCTTCCGTGGGCGAGAGGTCAGACGCTCTGAGACCATGTGCAATCAATGGATTTGAGCGCGGTGTGTGCGTGCGCAGAGACCCAGATACTTTTTTGTGTTCATCTTACCTAAGTGCTAAGTTTGTATACAAACATAAATTTAGACGGAAAAAACATAGCTACGTCAAGTTCGTAAAACTTTTTTATTCATCTAAGTTTAATTATACAATTACTCTAAATATAGAAGTTTTTTTTTCGTTTATGGACGAAATTGTCTTTTTTCATGACCCACTGCTCTCGAACGAAAGACAACCCGCACTGCATCTCTTTGATTATGTAATAACATATTTGTTTAAAGAGGAGAGAAAATCGTGCCCTTACACGTCTGAGCAGACATACAAATGATTAACCGTTCTAAAAAAAAGGCAATTAACCGTAACAGCAATTAAAAGACATGCCTGAGTGATGGTGTCATCCGCCTGCCACTTCTGTTGAACGCGCGTGTCGCCACCTTTGGGCGGGGGCTGTGATGGCTACGGGGAGAGGATCGCCAAACTCCTCGTGCATCCGACCCCTGTTGGTTGGTCTCAGAGGCACGTCCTACCACGACTCCTATGTTCAGGGTGTTGTGAAAAAAGAAACCAAGTGTCCATGTAGTATATTTTATTAATATTCGGGTGAATTCTGTATTCTGTAATCCCTAGTAGTTTACTGAATTAATAATGTAAAATATTGGCTACTTTGACATCACACCTGACTCCAAGGGTAATTGGAAGGCTTCAAATCTGTAGAACCTGGACACTGAGACTGCGCTTTGAATACTTCTGTACTAAACCATAGCAAGTATACATTTATACTAAATGCAAGCAAATTAAAAAGTAAGTAATATTGCTCACAACTACTGTTCTATGTCAAGTTTTAAAACCAGTCATATCTCATTTGTGTTTCTTAACACGCAGCGTTCTTAGTGGAAGAATTCTGAGCGGTCTCGAAACGTCCTCCTGGCTTGCTATTAAAGTCTTGGTCGTCTGTGAAGCTCAGTGAAACAGAGCAGGTGCGAACAAGCTCCAGCCTGCAGCCCACAGTGCGTCGGTGTTTTCATTAGACTAATTCATGTTCGATTCGCTCGGCTTCCTCCTTTCTTACCCGACCCGTAGTTCGTGTGTGGCATGTTGTGTTATAACCGCGAGCGGAGCTGCGACTTGCCGTGATCCGCGCGGCCTGGCAGAGAAACGTCTTGTGTGAAAGCAGCCGCAACCGACAACAGCTGGACGAAAAAAAAGATGACATGACTGGACTGTATGGCTTCATTTAGAGGCTTGTCTCCGTAGTGTTGCTTTGATACCAAACCTGGTACCAGTCCCAAGCCAGCTGCCTGATTCCACGACGGGCTACCACGCCAGACTTGTCCTTTGGAAAATTAGCCTATTTCATACTTTGTACTTACCAGTGCCTATATTTGCTTTTTTGTGAGCTTACTGATGCAAATGGGTAAAGGCATGTAAATGGAAGCCAGATCGACAGCTGCTGACACAGGCCAGCAAATTATTGTTTACAGATATTTCAATATAATCTCTAGTCTACAATGGTCCGCACTAATGCCTCGAGTAGACCACCCAGAGAAAAGGATGTACCGAATTTGTGATGGTCAAACAAGTTTTAATTCTTTTGCTCTTGTTCATCCTAGATTTTCCCACACTGATCTAATGGATGGTCTTCTCAATGGACAAGTGTACAGCAAGTAAATTGCACTTCTCTTACTCAGATCAAGGTATTCCTGCACTCTGGATGTCCAGCATAGCGAACTATATAAATAAAATAAATTATTGCCTTGATTTCTTTATTTTTTCTTTCTTTCTTTTTTGAGCCTCTTCCAATTTTTGTAAGATCGCTTTGGTAAATAACGTATAGTGACCCCTAGAGGTGAAGTGGAACATTTACCATCAAATAAAGAAATGAACGGATGAACAGTTTACCACAAACAAGCGGCTGTTTTTAATTGGAATGACGACCTGAATTCTTTAAAAACAAGAAGAAAATGTAGTCGTGTGAGTTCTAGTGAGACCTATAACGGGACATCTCTGCGGTGACGGCACAGGCTGCGTACTGCACCCACATGCGTGTGATGGGTCAGAGTGTACTGATAACCATCACAAGCACGATGTCACCTCATCAGCCTTCACCCTTTAATTGATGCGGGTTTGTTTTCTGATCCACTTTTTTTTGGGAGGGGTGGAAGGGCTGGACCAAAAGATCCTTGCCCTGATGTAATCCTGATTGTGTCTGGGTGGCCCATGCTCTCTGAGAGCAGGAGACAGAGGGATTAAAGCTGCTCGGACCAGTGGCCGGTGCCCAGCCCACCCTCGTAATCTCCAGCTGTGTCTAAAGCCCTCTCTCCTCTCCTTGATTTTGATGCTGGTGGGGTATTGCAGATAAGTCTGTAATCTCTGTCCCAAGGGACTGAATGAAAAGAGAATTAAAACTCATGCGATGTGAAATAACGATTTACTTATGTAGGTAATCAGAGATGTGTGCGTGCATGTGTGTGTGGGGAGGAGGGTGGGGGCTGATGTAGTTTTGGACAACAGAGAGAAAGGAAACAGTTCACTGCTCCACTTCCACTAAAGAGTAAGTCAGCCTGAGAGCAGAATGCCTACCTGAGTGAAATGCAGAGCCAGGTGGATTAGAGCATCTCGTGGGGTTGTTTTTTTGTTGTTTTTTTTTTTGGCTCCAGTCTTGCAGAGCTGTGACCTGCAGTTTCCTTTGTGACCTGTGACTCAGGCCGTGAAGGTCTCTTCCCTCTAATCTGCACTTGCCAGCAGTTCTCATGCAGGCTCATGCAGTTCTCATGCAGGCTCATGCAATTCTCATGCAGTTCTCATGCAGACTCATGCAGGATGGAACAGCAGCAATAATGCGAAGATGATTATGCACTTTCTGCATCTTCCAACCCTGCAACAAACCACATGCTCTTGGACTTTCACTTCTATGTCCAGAGTTTTTCATGGATAAAATCTTTTAGTGAATTCCTTTTGTAGTGCAGATCATGACACGAGTCCTTCTATTCTGTATAATGTCCTGTATCTCAAATAGAAAGTCTTTTCAGATGCTCCCCACAGTCTCGAAGCCCAAATGTCTTACACAACCTTCTCAACACAAACTTAACATCAAATGCAGAAACATAATTAAGTAGCTCATTGTCTCCTGGACCATCTTCAGATCTCAGTGTGATGTTAGAGGAGAACAAGTATCATAAACTTAACATGGCAACATTGAAGAACTAAACAGTGGCAAAAAACGTTATGCCCTAAAATGGTCATTCACACTTCCACATGTCAGGAAGCAAAAAAAGAAAAAAAGACAAACGAATAAGCAGCACATCACATGAATGCCATCTGCACCATCATCTCCACAAGCATGCAGATCCATTTGGGAATTAATGTATTGCCCAGTGGGGGTTATTAAGGAGACTGCTGGCGAGCCGCAAGTGTTTGCTGATTGTTTATACGGAGTTAGTCAGAAAAGACCCCATGCAGAGGAGCTGGAAGGAGCAGCTGCGAGACATAAACCACATCGATGGCCCGCTTGTGTTACTCATCCTCCTCCTGGTGTGTGGGCCCGGAGCCTGCGGTCAGAGCACGGTAGGGTGTCGCAATAAGATGTGCTCGGCCAAACGTGTCACTTCCTCTTACTAAAGGGGGCAAAGCCAGAGAGGGAGCACTAAGTGTGCCAGGTTAGTGCAGGATTCCAGAGTTCTTACGACCATCAAGCTAACTGTTAGTCATTTATGATTTTAACAACCCAGCACCCACCTGCTGTTTTATATGTAATATTTAACATTATCTGTCTATTTATATACATGTCATATAATGATGCATATTTTACTTGTACACAGACGGATTAATGGAATGGAACCTGAGATATGGATAGATTTCTGTATTTATGTAAAGGGTAAAAATGCTTTCCTTGGTCTTTAACCAGAGAGTATGGAGTGTGGTGAAAAGTAAAGAAACATACTGGTATTCAGGATGTTTAAATCAGCTTTCAGTGCATGCATATTCACTAGTGTTGCACACACACATCCACTAGAGGGCACCACAAATCAGGGAAACCTTTCAGCATGACTGTGTGCAATTGACCAAAGTCATTGAAATTCAGCATGACTTTGTGTCATCTGACACTTTTAACAACACTGAACAGATCGTTCCATATAGCAACCCACACCATATTTTAAATAACTCAGGATTAGCATTCTGTCTCTCTAGTATCCTAAGAAGCATCAACAATCACTGCTGACATCTAAGAAAAAGGTCATTTAAAAGGGCCAAGACATTGTTTGGCATTCTAAATATTTGGCATTCTACTCCATTTGTTCCAATCACATATTCCATCCTAAAGATCACGTAGTTTGAGGAGTTAGCGAGACCTGCTTTAAAGGCAAAGGCAAGCAGCACAATTTTACACAACTGGTATTATACCTGAGGTTTAAGATTGAGGGTGTGTCATGTTTGTGATACTCGGATTATGTGAAAATGAATGAGCCCTATAAGAGGTCAGACACCTTGAATGCACAAACTTCAAATTACAAAGAGCACAAGAGGTTGTGTTACACAAGATATACATAAACCCATGAGGGACCGGTGCCTAATATCAGGTCTGACTGGTTTCTGCAGGATTACGATTAGAATCTGCTGAAGCTATGAGAAGAACTCACAGCATGGCCAGTACTGTGCCGACACGAAAAACATGGATTGGCATCATCTGGAGGGCATGACGACAGCTGTATGTGCGTCAGAGTCTGAACAGGCTGGAGACTAGATGAATCAGGACTCTGCAGACACGTACATGAAATGCCACACCCCATTCACATCTGTGGAGGAATTCACAAAGCCTGATCTCAGGTCAGGTAAATGGCAGCCATGAGTATGAATTCTTCACCCAGATTGGCACTCTGCAGGTATTTTGTGAATAAACACCAAGATTCAAAGAAACCTTTTTTTGGTCTACCAATCACACTTCTGCACATGGGACGTAAACATCTTACCTGATCACACCACGTGATGCAAAGTTAAACCATAATAGCACAATAAATACAACACAAGGTCACAGCATGCACAACTCATGGAAGAGGTGTCAGTGTCAATATAATATGACTGTGAATACAATCAAGAACAACTTTATTTATAAACTTGTCAATAAACTTTACTTTTATCTTCAAACATGAAAAGTGCTGTCCAAAAGAGACTAATAAAATATTATCTGTGACCCTGAACAATCTCATTATGGTAATAGGAAATTCATAAATCAAATACACAACTAATTGAATATCAGTGTGAAGGAGGTGAAAACAGTGTTCAGACTGAGAGATTTGGTCTCCATCCAGCATGGATTGCAATACACTCCAATGAGCACACCTGTCCACTAGATTGCAGCAAGATTATTCGGGCATTCTGTCACTGCACACTTCGTAAGGTTCTATTTGTCATGTGGCTCAGCTTTTCCACTATATGAAGCAAGCCGAGATGCTTGGTCTGGGTAATGTAACTAATGCCTGCTAATGCTTATTACACTTAGGTTTTTTTTTTACTGAAACAATGAAAGAACTCTAACAGGGATATCCATTATACAATTTTAGAACAAAGCCTTCTGTCAGAATATTGTGTAAATGCTCCATAACACACAACAATCTTAGATCCATTATCTGGTATAAACTCCACTCACGATCACTACTGATCTTTCCTACATATTCCCTTCTTCACCAAAGACAGACCTTCACTAGAGCAAAGATGATCTGCAAGCTGATTGTTCATAAGATTACATCTGTACCCTGGCTGCTGTCTTCTGTTGGCACTTCTCCTAAATGCCAAGTGTATATACACTGTCCCACAGGTACACCTATATTTATGTTTCCAAGCATTCTGCTCTGTGATCAAGCCTCCTCCTATTCCAGTCTTTTTCTCAGAAAATTAAAGGCAAACTCTGGTCACAGATCAGCATGTATTTTCTGAAATATGAATAATATTGGTCAGTAAGTGCATGTGCAGTTGGGGATAGCATATTGAACCTCAGTCTCGTATCAGTCCCAGCTTCCTCAGGGCTTCCTTGCGGTCTTCTCCATTCTTGTTCTGTGGGTAGATGACCACACTGATGCCGTGTGTGCGGGAGGGCTTCTGGACATCCATGCTCAGCTGCATATTTGCTGGCAGGGTGCACGACTGCAGGGACCTCATGATCTTTGGTTCAGAGTTTGAATCAGAAGGTAGCTGATGGATGCTCAAGTCTATCAAACTTCCTGTAGAAGCAGGTCGAGACCAGTTCCGTCGTAGTTGTCCAGGTGAGAGTTCCACGGTGGCTTTCTCCGCAGTCTTCCCCTGACCTTTTATGGCAGAGGACTGTTCGACTGTTTGACTGTAACCCATTCCTGACCGCTCCAAGGATGCGGATTTGAACTCAAACACTCTTGAACTTGACCCCCTTGGGATTACCGGACTTTGTCGTCCTCCTTTTTCTGAGGGTGGAGAAGGTAAAGATAAAACTGTTTTTCCTGGTGCCTCCACCACTTCTGCAGCAGGCGGTGCTGCATTGATGCCTGTGCTGATAGGCACTGGTGTAGGGACCTTTTGTGGTGGACTGATTTGAGCCCTGCCATCTTCCTCATCACCCTTCAGTAAGCCCAGTTTCTTCAGGGCCTCGGTGTGAACCTTCTGCAGATTCATAGTGCGATCACTGGTCGGAACAAGTGAATGAGAAGGCCCAGAGTCTTTGTGACTTTTCATGATGATACTGGAAGGGAATTTCTTTGGTTTGGGTGCCACAGCTGGTGGGCTTTTGGGTTCACCATGTTCTGCAGTGGCATGGCAGATATATGGAGAAGATGGGGGAGAACCAGATTGGTCTGACCCCTTCTGGGCTATTTCAGGGGTTTTCTTCATTGAAGCCTTTTTACGCAATTTGTCTAGCTCGCCTGGGGACAGCAGTCCTCCGGGAGATGCACTCGCTATGCCGAGAGGTTTGCCATCATTAACCTGCTTGCCAAAACCTGGATGAGGGGCGATCTCTGCATTTTCTGGTGGTGGCTGTAACTGGGGTTGTTGAGGTAGAGGCTGGGGTTGAGATTGTGATTTGGGATGTGTGTGAAGTTGGGCTGGCTCATCCATAAAGTCTGAGGGTGGAGGAATCAACGCCATTAGCATATCAGGTGTAGCAACCTTGTGTTGATGATCTGGTCTTGGGTCCAGCTGGATCTTAGGAGAGCTTTCTTTGGCTTTAGGCTGAATAGAAATGCCATCTTTTGCTGGAGGCTCAGGTATGAAAGAAGGTGGCAGCTCAGCTAACTGTTTTGGTGGCTCATAAGTTGGTTTAGGAGTTCCTGGATATTGTGGTGATGAAGCACGTTTTATAGCATTATGTATGGCTGATGGATGGTAAGAGTTTATTGCAGAGGCATTAGGTTCATTAGCTGTTTTTTGTTCAAGTATGCTTTTTTTCAGAAATTTTGGACTGCCATTGGCGAAAACTAATGGAGTAGGTACAAGCAGACTATGAGGTCTTAGGTTGTTTCCCAACACTCTGCTGGAATCATTATGGATTGTCTGCTCTGAAACACACAAAAATATACAATAAATAATATATTTAAGGTTCACATTAAAATGTAATGTTCTTCAACTAAGATTACACAAACACAGCTAACAAAAAGCTAACTTATGAGAACATATTTCCTGGCCTGATTGCACGTAACTGGACATAAAATGCACTGTGTTGTGGTCCCCAAACTCTGTTGGTACTCACCCCCTAGTTTGGTTGGGCTAGCAGAGCCAAGTTGACCTATTCCAGTGTTCAGCATGTGAGGTGGCCAGCTTGGTTCATCGGTGGACAGGCCGCTGTCATCTTCTGTCTCCAAGGACTCAATGGTCTCCTCCAGGAACATGAGGCAGGCGCGCTCTTCGGCAGAGAGGTGCTCCATACTATCGTCACTCTATCACATTGCACAGTGAAAGAAAACACAAGTAACAAATTGTTGGCAATGGCCATTTATTGTGCAGCAGAACATATTAGCATCACTGTTCAGTACTGAGGGTCCTGGATCATTTTCATAATATAAGGTTCATGTTTGAAAACGTTAATAGTTTAGTTTCACAAGAGTGAGAACCTTTACTATGTCTACAATATGGAATAAAGGCATGCTTATTGCTATTTCAAAGTAATAATTTACATAAAGCATCGAATTCAAAATCCATGCTTACTACAACACTTCGTGCTTTGCAGATAAGAAGATCATTGCATCTGTTAAGCACTTTCTAAGTTTCCATTTTCCTCTGTGAATCGCAGGCCCAACTCAGTGTTTAGGATTTTTGTTTTGACTTTGTTTTGCTGTGTAATTTCCTGTGTGGCTTCAAGGAAGAACAGGAAAACCCAATAGAGACTGAGGGGCAGATCAAAAAGCTTGATGTCGGCCCTAAAACACTTCCCTGAGGAAAGGGCAAACTAACCGACTCTGCACAGTTCCACCTCTCAGCTCGCCTTTACAGTGCACCAAGACAACTTGGCTCATAGCCTGGCTGGCTGTTGGACTGACTTACACCAATCCCAGAATTACCTAAATCAAACCAACAGCGGTGTGAGTTTTGCTGATATCAGCTGGCTTCAGAAAATATGTGTGCCAGTAAAGCTGAAGAGGACTGCAGCTATTCAGGGCATGAACGAAAACTGAGATTAGTGAATGCTATGTACAAATAATATAATGTGGTCAGATAGAGACAGAGAAAAGGGAGGAAGGTAGACCTGAGGGGAATATATATACATATATAACACTTAAATAGAATTTGATATATATATTGTAATGTGAGGAGCACTTAGCACTATCAAAGTGAGCTAGGATGCCGAGTTTTGGGAAAATTAAGGCAGATATGAAGATAACGATCAATGAACCGCCCCAAGGGTTGCTTTCTCCCGTCCCAAGGAACAGGACTGAGGGACCAGGAACCACAGCTACCAGAGCAGCCAGTGGAGCACCTCCTCCTCAAGGAAGGGCCGGCCCACGGCAACCTGCCTCAAAAAGGCCAAGCCTACACCACTTTCCCCTAGACTGGGGAAGTCACCGAAGGCACACAGAAAGAGACGGACACAGTGACAGGGACGAACATGTGCACACTGATGGGAACAGGGATAGACATAAACAGGAACAAGGGGCCAAACACAAAGACAGTTACAGACAAGCGCACAGGGACGGTATTGGGGTCCCCGCCAAAGTGGCATGCACTCCACCATCCTCTGCCCCACTTGCCAGTTAGGGGCCAGCACATGCGAGCCCTGGCAGGATTCTCTAGAGGATGCGCCAGCTCCTCCACCTCTCTGTCTGACTCTGCCACCTCAAATTCGGGGAACCGCCCAGCCTCCAGGTGGCGTTTGTCAGCTTTAGGGAGGCGCTTGCGGGGGGGGCTGGACCCCTGGTCTTCAGCACACGCTTGGAGCAAGACCGAAAAAGATCCTCCTCTTCACTGTCACTAGGGGAGTCCTCCCTTCTATCCATGTAGGGGCTCCCACCGACATGGGGGTCATTAGGCCAACGGTGGAAGAGGAGTACGCACGAGGTCCCCTGCTTCATGCAAAAACTCAGCCAGAGGCTCCCTCTGCAGGAGCAGGAAACCCCAGAGCGGAGAACAGAACAAGAGGTTGGGACCAGAAGAGCTCAACGTAGCATTTCCCCTTCTTCCTACCTCATTTTCCCTTGGGCATCCCAGGTGGTTGGACTTTCTGTAATGCGAGCAGCGCTTAACACTAACAATTGCGAGCTTCAGGAAAACTGAGGCATTTATTTTTAACAACCAAGATAACGATCAACGTGACAACAGGCATGACCAACAAGCGGTGACACACGCATGCTTATATACTCGCACGCTAGACAAGACACGTGAAACGGATAATGATAAGACGTACATTTAGACAACACGCCCATAACACACACACAAGACACAAATACACTTGCATAACATACACGTAACATGGACCTACACACACAGAGACATGCCCACACAAACACGGGACTAGGGAGGAGTTGAGGGCGGCCACCGTGACACACACACACACACACACACACACACACACACACACACACATATATATATATATATATATATATATATATATATACTTGTGCGTGTGTGTGTGTGTATATATGTTCTATTACTGATATTTGATTTCGGTTTCCAGATTATAATGAATCCAAAGGCAAATGCCTTTTGAACACTTGATGAGCAAGTCAATAGTACTGGATTAAAACTATTGTGCCCTTAGTATTAAATCAGCCTCATATTTCTCTAGGGTTGGACTTTGCACTTAGGCAAAGAAAGTTGCTTTGGGCAAGAAATGTCAAGCCACTGACTAAATGTAATCAAAGACTGATGAGACTGTTTTGTGTGCGCAATGTGCCCTGCGTGACTGAAAAGTACACATTTCCTAAATAAGGGCACAAAACTCACACCTTTTCACAATAGTAAAATGTTTATTCATATGGTCTGTGAAAACCAAATCTCTCAGCTCCTTCAGTTTACATTTTCAAGAAAGCTTGTTACTTAACCGCATCTAGGCCATTTCCTTAAGACATCACTCTGATATTGTAATGGTTCAAAATCGTGTTAAATGTGAAGGGAGGGGTTGGTACTCACAAAGCCAGAGTTGATGCTGACCATACTGTCACTGCTGCTGCCACTGTTCATGCTGGTACTACATGGCCCTGTGGCACACGCTGGCATCGCATGTGAGAGGTGACGGCAACCCTCACAGAGGCAGCAGCACCTCTGCCGGGGGGCAAAAACAGGGCACAGGTGATCACAGATGGCATTTTCATTCTGATGTATAAATACGAAGGGGGTTTAAGTCTAAAATGTTCATGTTATTAATGAGGCACACTGTACTGTTGTCCTTGATAAAGCCTCAAAATCCCTAATATGCAGAATCAGAAATTGGTTTAAAAAAAATGAAAAGCTAAGTCTAACTACATAATCAGACTGAGATACTTTATCTGATTTCAGTATTGAGAAAAATGACCCCTACCATTTTTTATTTCATACATTCTACAACCAACAGCCTTTATTCCAATTTATCTTGTTCTGCCAAAAGCCTGTATCCCTAAAATGTCCACTGATTTAATTTCAAATATGGGAAGAAAAATCTTCACATTTTTGTTTTAAAACCAATAGTGATAAATAATCCCAGGAACCCAGGAACTGGTCTTGCAGAGCCTCTGGAAAAATATAACTGTGACTCCAAAATGACTCTTGTGAATATCAGGTAGGCTGATGCACCTTTAAATGCAAAATGTACTAAAAACCACAAGAATTTATTGCTAGAGTTTTATATTGTGAGAAGGTTTGTGATTCAAATAAATTTGTCCTGGAGAGTCCTAGCTTTTTTCCATTTGCATAAGATCACTCTAGAGGCACAGGTGAGCTGCACCCAACATAGTCTATACATAGAAGCTTGATGGTTCATGAAAGGCTGAATGTGGATGATACCTCCTTTCATTTTAATCCTGCATAAAACTCTGCCGGCTCATGATAAAGGCTGAATACAGCTGACTGCACCTTTAACTCTAACTAATTATAGCAAAGTACAAACAACTGCTTGGACTTCAAATCCAAATCTCTTACTGCAGACTACGCCCTAAGAAGGCTAGGCAGTCAAAAAGCAGTTTCACTCGAGCATTTTTTTCAAACTTCAGTGTGATGTTTGTGGTTTGGGGCAGGTGAGGCGATTAATTATTGAGGTGAGGCAGAAGAAGCACCATTCCATATACATTACAGTAATGTTTTCAAGCAATTGAATAAATAGCAACAATAGTACAACGACTCTTTCCGACCACAGCCAGGCACTGCTATTACCACAAGTGGGTAGATGTTGGCAATGTGACAGAACAGGCCTTTGCAACAACATAAACTTCAACGCTCCACTTTAAAGCATTACCACAGCTAGGGACAATCCCAGAGGGCCCTGCACGACAGCCGTCAAGACTTCTACTTCCTTATGCATTCAGATGATCAAGCACTTAAAATTTCACTAACAGTTGAGCTGAATCGGGCACAACACAGCGGGAGCAATCGCTGGCATGTAAGTGCGGTGGCCCTCTCTGTTTGCTGTCCTATCAGGTGCTGTGCTTGTGCACGACTGGGTAACCACAATGCCTGAATCACAGTTCGGCCGGCGCGCAGCACTCAAGTGTGCGGTAACCAGGCCCCAGGAGCCACATCGGCAGCTATACAGAACACAAACAGACATGAATAGTAAGCATTGTTCACATGGGGAGGTTTTCAAGTTGTTCAGCATACCAAGGCCTCATTCACTCTCACCTTGTTCAGCAGTGTTAATTGAAGGAGTGCACACGTCCACACATGTATGCACATAGTGCGCTCTCTCACACACACGCACACACACACACACACTTCCCTGTGTGTATGGCAGAGTCACAAAGAAACCCAGGCATTGAATCCTCCCTTGGAACCAGACAGGTGAGCAGGTAGGGTAAAAGCCTGAAGGCACCTGCTCTCACACGCTCTTAATTGTGCTCGACCTGGAATCTCATTCTTAGAACATTATGCAAAAATGCAGGGTGCTGTGGTCTGATTACTTCTGATGATGTCACCCTAGGGTTCTTATTGTTTTTTAGGCATAATTCTAGATTTCCTTACATAATGCCTGAATTATGAGTATATTATTGTTAGAGATTATGAAGTGTTACATCATAGAAAGCACCCAGTAATGCAATGTGGCATTATAATGGTGTGCTCAAATTGTTTCTTACAACCCTATGTGGAATATTGTACGTCATCACACCAGGCCGTTGGTATAGCAAACATGTTTTGATGTTGTAAATAAAGTCTTGAACTGAATCACAACATTACCTGTGATTCTTCCGTGAAACTTCTTTTCAGAATTCTCTATAGAATAAATCGGACATCCTTTTCATAATTTTGTGGACCGAGATTGAATCTATGGCTGTACAAACTGCCCTCAGGGATTATTAACCTTAGAAAGATGAAGGGCATGGAGAATGTTAAGTATGTGTCCCTTGATATCAAGGACGGCCATCAAGTCTGGATAATCATTTACAGTAAACACACACAAGCAAACCACAGTGAGCAGTAACGCGAGTCTGGTTAGCAGATGCAAGTATGCATATGTTTTTACATACAGACTTTCTAGCTGGAATACTTTCTTGCCAATAAGCCCAAAGCCCACATACATTTACACCATGAAGAAGCAAATTATATTTGTGGAAAACAAGCTATCAGCTGTCATAAGAGACTTCAGTGTGTGATCTTTGTAACTAATCTCATTTGCTGCCTGTGGGGTTAAAAGCGAGACTTGTTAATAATTTTTTAATTGTGCTTCCAGGTTTGTCACTGTTTTATACTATCAGTTTAGTATACAGATGCTTGTAAGTAAATACTATAACCCGATTCATTTTTGTTCCACTTATTTCTTGAAAACGAATAGTAAGGTAATCTATACCTCAGTAAGACTTGCCAAAAATTATTTTAGTTGTGCAGTTTAAAATGTACAAACAATTCAAAATACGAATTTTGTGAATTTTCTAATGGTAAGAATTTATCTTGTTGAGGTAAACGCTTACCTGAAATGGCCAAAATGCCGTTAAAAAATTGCTCGCGCGCCCAACCTTCCTGCGTCGCCGTCGACCTATCTAGTATCTCAATAGCTTCGCCTACCTAACACTAGTACTCGTGCTTTAGCCAATCCCATACCTGCGGCACAAACCTGGAGCCGATTGGTGGACGTTACAGGTACGCAAAAAAGGTAGCAAACGTCAAAACACCAGACGACAAAAGTGTACTGTTCCTGTGATAAGTATTTTGGGGGTTTTGGTAAACCCTCTGCACTTCCCCTGCATTGCGAATAATTATATCCTTTCTGGCGTTTATGGAAATGATGTGAATTTGCATTATGATGACGATTTGCGCTTATTAACAGCTTGGTTTTCTTTTAAAACAGATAAGGCCATGCTCTACAATATAAATGAAAATGTAAATTCTACTGATAAGGCTTGGATTGGAATGAATTACTTTGTCATGAATAGCGCAGCCCGATGACGTGAACAAATATAGTAGAGTGTAGCACAGTTTCTCTTCCAGAAAGCTAACAAAGGCATAATCCAGGATGCAGATATGCAGTGTTTT
>JAOXYF010000021.1:4137520-4150611 GCA_028565775.1 Sternarchorhynchus goeldii
GGTTTGAAAGATGCTTGAGGAGATATTAATGTCAGGTACCAAAAACCACAGTCCAGGTACCAAAAACCACAGTCCAGATGTCATGGTCATAATGATAGAGTTCAGTAATGAGAAGGCAATGCAAAAAGATAAAAACAGGGCTGACAAATCCAAAAGTGAAAATCTAGTTTATTTATATAGTGCTTTTTACAATAATCATTCTCGCAAAGCAGCTTTACAGATGCCCAAGTCCAGTCACCCAGTGAGCAAAGCCAAGGGTGACAGTGGAAAGGAAAAACTCATTGAGAACATGAGGAAGAAGCCTTGACAGAAACCAAGACTCAAGCGGGGGGGGGCATCCTCCTCTGGCTGACACCACAGTAATAATAATGAGAATCACAATCCAAGAAACATTGTAGGGAGAAGGAACAAAGATATAAAAAACACAGAAAGAGTGGTTCAGAGGGAATGGACTACTCAGAACTGCAGCATGAAACTGGCGAGTTTTAAAGGTCAGGCTTATATGGACGATCGAGAGACAGGTGTGTATGATGAGCTTGTATCCATGGAAACAGATAAAAGCTTTGGGGATGCGGACTTAAGTTGTCTGGTTGAGGTATTAATTTCACTGCTCTTTTTACCCAGATGGTAGTAACTGCACCAACAAATCTATGCACTAGAAGCCAGGCACACACTCATAGAGTCATGAAGCAGAAACCTTACATCATCACAGGCAGAAGAGAGATATTGAAGCATATCTGGTCTCTCTACTTTTAGTTTCAGTCTTTTCTTTTTGGAAGAAAAAGATTAATGTTTCCATTACTGTTAAAGTGTGGAACCACACCTTTGTAGAGTCTTTGGTATGCAGTAGCTGACAGGAGTCATTTGGTGCTCAGTTGGTCTACTCCCTGTGATGACCTGGGTTTGTTTTTCTCCTGTTAACAACGGCACGGATTAATTAACACCACCCAGTTAAAACCAATTATCCATTCCCTATTTAGAGCTCGAGCAGTGTTTTCGTTTAGATGAGGATCAGACTGCATCCTAACACCAGGCCTGTTTAAGCTCGTTTTAGAACACTTGCCTAGCAAAGTGTCATATTAAATGGAGTCATTTGAAAGTGCTGCACGAGAAATCATCTTTCAATGCAGACCTGACCCCAGGTCAGCACGGCCAGCTCCTTCCTGCCTGCGCTTTCCGGAATAATGATGCTGCGTTTCCCATTGGACATCCATGCGATAGAGTCAGCTGCACTTAAGCAAATTCCCATTTTGCTGTGTTTTGGTGTGTTCGGAACAGATCGCACACGCTTACACACACAAAAACCTACACACACACACAACCTTGTGACACACACGAGCCATTTTTTTTGCCGCTGATCAGTTTTGTATGATGGAAAGTTACGATGAGTTGAACGTTGTTTTTTTGTGTGAACCAGGACAAAAACTTCAATGATTGTTCTAACAGAGCTGGAGCATGAGATGTATAAATGACCTTATATAAAGCTTTTCCATGATTAGAATGGTCACATTTAAACATGATGTGTCAAAATGTGCCTTGAAGTTTCTACTACTTTTACCAGTGCTTGATGCAGATGTGCCGAACATCCGTTGTGCAGCATGTTCCTCGAGGGAATACGTCGGTGCCTCTCCTGCTCTAACTAACACAAAGTGTGACTTCTGACGAAGTAGGGAGACCATAGAAATATGAGCTCCCAAGGTCGAGGACCACCGCTTTACGCTACAAAGCCGGGAACCGGCGAGCATGTACAAAGAAACGTCACTGCATCAACAAAGACGAAGCGTATAGTTCTACTGAACGAAGACGCCCTTCACCGGCGAATCAAAACGTGAGCGCCTTCTGGAGTGATTCAGAAGGTTTTAGGCATTGTGCTATGCATAAATGCATGACACAAACGCTTAGGAGACGCATTTTTACTTTTTGCTGCAAAGGCAATAGAAAAAACATAGCCTACAGCTTTAGGTAAACTGTATCTGAAAATGTCAGTGTCCAGAAAAGACGCACTTTTCTTACGATTTTTTATGACAGTTTTTGTTTCTGGCCGCTACCGTCCTGTTCCACTGGTCCGCGTACGCCCAGTTCTCGGGAGCCAGCGCTCCAGTGTTTGGTTGCTATGTGCGATGGGCGGTTTCTATGCACTGGCTTTGTGGTGATCGGCTGAGAGCGGCGACTGTCCAACGCCCCAAATAGGGAAAATAAACAAGTTTAATGAGAGAAAGATGGGCCTCAGGGTTAGCCTGGCTAAATCAATTTCGCATGCATCGTGCGGGCAATGATTCTTTGAAAACCTACTTGTGATGTCGGGTTCGTAATAAAAGAAACCGTTTCAAATAACAGCAGGTTCCCTTTAGAGGAGGAGTTTGTTTGTGAGTTCCTGGCATGCTTTCTCATCCTTCCCACACCCCGCATTCCTGGGTCAGGTGGCACCCTCTGCTGTAGCAGGGAGTTAACTGATTGTTCATTCTGAACTGTGTGATTAATTTACATAAAGCCCAAGCACCTGTGTAACACCCAAGGTCCTTAAGGAAAAACCTGGAGCAAGACATTACAGGACAGGAAGTGTCCTGACAAGGTAATGCAGGAAGTCAGATCACTGTGACATCACTGAGACAGGGAAGCTTTTGGCCGGAGTAGGAGTGAACTTCCCCTTTTGTCATTCTCTGGTGCACTGTTTTCCCCTCCAAGAACCTGTATGATACATCTTAATTCTGTCGCCTCTGGAATGATTGATTGACCAGTTAAGTCCTCAAACTGCATGAACTGTGAAAGTTGCTAATAGGAGCAGTGCTGTGTTTATCCCAGACTGGGGTTTAGAAACTTGCGACCCTCCTGGGTGTTTGTGTTCAACAGGATGAGCCTGAGCCTGTCTCTGTGCCCCCAAGACTGTGGTGTGGTACAGAGGAAGATATGTCAGTAATTCAGTAATGCAGCCGATCTCTGGGAAAACAAGAGGGGATTGAGTTGGCTGTGTTTTCTACGGCATTCCTTTCCCTGTGAAACAGATAGAGGGAAGGAAGCTGGCCCAGGTCACGGGGGCATGCTGTTGGGGTGACATGGTGATGAAAAGTGACGTTTGTGGCTGAAAGTTAAGCTTGGGCCTGAGTCAGATGCTTATATATGACATGTTGGGATTTTGTTAGTGATTTTATTGACAACAGGAAGGTGGCCAAGGGTATATATAAGAGTCAGCAGTGTGAGTGTGTGTGTGTGTGTGTGTGTGAGTAAAATATGTAACATGAGCCAGGGTATGTTGAGCAAGAGCAGTAGGGGTGGGAGTTACAGTTAAAGATTTGCGAAGATCATCTTTGCTACACACGACTTACTCCTCTCTCTCTCTCTCTCTCACACACACACACACACACACACACACACACACACACATGCACACTTTATAGAAGCTCTCACTCCATTTCTCCCACAGAGAAACTCCAGCACTATCTCAGACACAACTACATGCCCACATGCACGCAAACAATCTCAAATCTTAACAGCCTTGCCCAGGACAGCAGCAGCGCGGACCGGCCAAAGGTAAGTCGGCCTCTTGGCTTCCGGAGCGTTCTCCAGGGAAGGTGCCCGTGCTCAGGGGAAGATGGCACTGACTGGGGCCCTCCAATGCACCCTGCTCTGGCTGGTTGCGGCTGCAGCGGGCAGCCATCTCACCCAGGAGCAGATGGACTCTATAGTGGATCTGCACAACATGTACCGGGCGTCCGTGCAACCTGAGGCTGCCGACATGACACGCATGGTAGGCACCTTCAGGCATCCGCTCTAAGCTGTCCAGACGTAGGCTTTACGAGGTTAAGGGGGGTGGGGTGGGGTGGGGGGGCGTGTGGCTGCGTTGAAGTTAGATCGTGTGACTTTAGTTTTTAAATAGACCGGTATGTTTGTCTAAAGAGAATGGAACATACCTAATATGTATGTTGTACAAAATCTAAATGCAACACACATATTTGCCATTGAATGTTTGTCAGTTTGACATTTCATGTTTAACACCGTCAGTGAACATGTGGATATCCTTGTCGCGGTGGAAGTGGAAAAACCTGGAGCAATGTTAATGTTAAGCCAGCAGCATAACCATTAAAAATCATGTCTGTACTACATTAGACTTTTATTTAGTGGAAGATTTTTATTGTATGTTTTGATTTCAGTCTATATCCTGATACCTAATATCCTATATCGTCTATATCCTTCTCTTTACATGTGCTTTTTCGTATTTATGTGTTATATAGCTATTAAACATACACACCACAGCTTCAAAGCAAATGATTTTTGCAGTAATATAGAAATACAGAGGAAGCTTATCCGATTTGATGACATCATTTATCATAGCCAAAAGATACAGCAGTCGTATAGCCAATTATTCAGGCATCATAAATCAGCTGATAAAAACATACTTGGCTGGCATGTAAAAAAAACTTAAACTGCTTTCTTAACAGCAAACTTACTCCTTAGAAACTTACTAAACAGAAACCTTTGAACCAGCCATCCTCTCTGATGATGTTACAAAACTGGACCGACTATACGATTGGTTTGGGTGCCTTCTGCAGCTGTTTCGAAAGGCACAGCAAAAATGCTGTAGGCAAAGAACATACTGTGGAAGGCCATAAATATTTGCACTGTACCGGGCAGGAACTACAGTCTCATTTGGCATTCAGGATTGCTAAATTCCTTTAAAAATTGTAGTCATAACAGAGATAACTAAAGTATGGGGAAGACAAGGATCTAAACTTGACTGAACATGACTGTGAGTGGTGTAACACATCTGTTAACAACACTGAGAAGGGTTAGGCAGTACCGTTCATTGTGGTTATGTAACATATTAAATTGTCTTTTGTTTCAAATGTTGGGGGATTTCTGCTCAAGATGCAGCTGTGTTGGTGTTGTGGTGTGCATACTGGGTGTGTGTATTTGGAGAGAATGATTCTCTGTGGGTGTTGGTTGGAGACTGACTGCGTGCAAAACGTAATGCAATAAGTGAATGTAAGCACACAGAGGAATGTGCATGTAATCTGCACCCCTCCCTCCCTGGAACACAGCCATCCCCGTGAGTTTATGTGTGTGAGGGAGAGAAAGAAAATAAGTTCAAACCCCATGTGGTCATCCTGTCCTGCTAGTTTTAAGGGTGAAATCCCATGCATGCCTGTTTGCTTGTGCTTATTTAGCAGTACATTGAGTAGAAATGCGAAAGTGTATGTAATTGTACACTTCTGTCTTTAGAACCTGAATGCAGCTCAGTTATGAGTTTGATCATTTACTGTTATAAATCTTTACCGCTAAAGTTAAATTAAATGGGTAAAATCAAGAGTCCTGCACACCAACATTTTCATTTCAAACTAATTTAAATAGTCATTTATATATTTACATAGAATTTATACAGATATTATATTGGCATATATTGGCAATATTATATTATATTATATAGTCACAGTAATGGAGTGTTGATCCTGTGTTGGTGCTCATCCAGACATGGAGTGAAGAATCCAGATTGGTGGCAGAAAAATATGCATCACAGTGCATCTGGGACCACAACCCTGAGGTGCAGAACATCTTGGGCGAGAACCTCTTCATCACCACTGGATCCCTCAATATCAGCATGGCTATGTTTGACTGGTAGGTGTTATGACCCTCACTCACCTTAACGCATTGCGGGAGACGATCAGTTCTCCGAGGCCAAACCGAAGCATCTGGATGACCCATTCAAACGGCTGCTGGGTTGGTTGGCTCAGGGACTTATGGTTGTACATGTAACTTTGTATTCCAGTATCAGTGGATATCACTTTTGGTTAAGTATGTCAGCCTGAATCACATGTGAATCAGTGTTTCTGTTGTGGATACTTTCGTTTTCTTTCATGGTTCTCTTGTCTATCCAGGTTTAAGGAATATGAGGATTATGACTATGATGATAACCAGTGTTCCGACTTTAAACTCTGTGGGCACTACACACAGGTGAGTGATAGCATTTCTTATTTGTGTATGGAAATCCAATGATATTCCTAATTAGTAACTGTAGTCTACTATAGCAGGGCAGTAGAGATATTTAAACAATGTAGTGAAGTACACAAGGTTTCCAAAGAAACAGGACTTTTCAGACAGAGGTCCTTCATGAGATGTGCAAGGAAAGTGCACCCATTTAATTAAAAGTGCCAGAATTATCATGTCACATATTGTTTTGGCTTTCTCTGACTATTCAATGTATTACTCTATAGTGGAACCTAATATGCTTTCATACATTTCACAGACTGATGTACTGTGTCTGTTTCAGATGGTGTGGGCAAAGACGACTAGTGTTGGGTGTGCTGCACACTTCTGCGACAACATTCAGGGTCTCTCCTTTATAAATTCCACTCTTCTAGTCTGCAATTATTTCCCTCCGTAAGTCTGTGCTTACAACACACCACACAAACTTGTATCAAGCGTCCTGCTCTGTACAATGCTCTACAATATGCTGTAACAATTGCTACACTACAATTGTAACCATAGCACCATTATTATATAACCATTCATTATAACCATTGTGTTGTGCTGTGATGAAACAGCAAATATGCATGTACAGTACTCGGTGTCAACATCTTCAATGCTACTGGCATTAAATCGAGATACACGCTCACTAAGCTGTCCCTCTCATCTAGAGGCAATGTAATGGGACACAAGCCATATCAGGCAGGAGAACAATGTTCCCAGTGCCCAGAAGATCAGACAATATGTGTGGAGAGGACCTGTGGTAAGACAAGCAACAACTTGTTAACCAATCACATGTTCACCAACAAACTTAACAGAAAATATGTTAGCACAAACCAATGATCTCGGATGAACAGTCTCTCGGCCCAAGTTTACAGGTTCTACGCTTAATGCCGAGTTCACACTAGACGATTTTAGCCTCGCCGACAGGTTTGGAGGTCGTTGAGAAAAACTCCAGATCGGAGGCAAATTGGCTTTCACTCGGAACTCAAAAATCGTCTCGTTCGCTTTGTGTGAATTCAAATACGCGTATGCTAGATGCCCTCTCCATCGCAGAGTTCCTAAAAATATATCGCATGCTAAATATGTGGTCTGCGAGTCCAAATCTTGGAGTGTGAAAAGTGTTGCGACCAAGATATGAGTGGTAGTGAGTGTGGTGTCGAACTGCAACCAATGAGCTCAATATACGGAGTGAGGGGAAACCCGGGCGACAAGTCGTACAACATCAACTTATCGCATCACTTCTTGCTTGTTTTCGTGACAAAATGTAATATATAGACCAGACAGCCTTGAAGCATGGTGAAAGATCTTGTAGTATGTCTGTCGCCAGTAAGACAAATACCACCGACTTAAAGATTCCAGATCCCAAGACAGTTGTGTACTGTGAGCCATCTAAAGTCATGTAGTTAGTTAATGCAGTGCAATTCTCATGTTTTAATGACTCTCAAAATGTTTGGAAACACGTTGTGTTGGACTCTTCAAAATCAAATCCCCAGAAAAAAACAGATCTCTCTGTCCTAACACACCAGGCGACAAATGCGCCCTGCGAAAAATGTTACGCCCTAGATCCGAAATTAGACCTTTCCTATGGATATTCTATAGTACCACTGAAAACAAATTCCCTATGGTGCACTAGCCTTCAACTACTGAATTTTGCTGCCTGCACTGTAAAATAATATCTTGCAGTCTTTTTTGGCTCCTGTTATTTGGGGAGGGTTCCCAGATGGCCAGACATGATGGCATTTCTTTAATAAATTAGCCTGATCTGATTAAATATGGATAGAGATTCTCATAATGTTTAAACACACTGTGCACTTTCACATGGGACATGGGGTGTTACGATAGCTTGTCATTGTAAACAACACCTCTAAACACTGAAAGTTACTGACATGAACGTAGACTTCCATATACATGAGTCTTCATGTTCTAAATCCCATTACAACTACCTGGGAGACAGCCGATAAACAATGACTTGTTATTCTCACAAGACTCACAGAAATTCAATTTGGACAGAGCACGTTATCTGTTCGCTATCATATTCTTTGATATTTTCTATATAAACTAATACTTTACCACCAAAAGGTTAATTAGCAGTTTTAGTGACGCGCGCACAGGACTGACCACACGATCCACTTCTTTTAAGTCCGCAGATGAGTGTAAAATCGCCAGCTCTGTCATCCACTATAATATAAAAGTGGCTAAACGTGAACATGGCAAATGTGGAAGCACAGTTCAACACTACTAAAACGAGGAGCATGTCCGTATATAACAGACACCACTAACGCCACCACCTCGCGTGCGGACGAGCTAAACACTCTTTACACTCTTTAAGACGAATCACGCCGATCCCCAAAAGAGGCTTAGACCCAGCTGGGGAAAAGTCCCTCGAGGTCTCTGTGGCTAGTATGCGCAGACCCATTAAGAGAATAAACTTCCGTAAAGCATCAGGTCCAAACGACATTCCCGTGCGCGTGCTTAAAGAATGCGTAAATCAGTTAGCTGGAGTATTTACTTACATTTTCAACCTCTCCCTGTCTGTAGTTTCAGTGTGTTTCAAAATGGCCACTGTACCACAGACAAAGTCAGTGCCTGTCTGAATGAATAGGTTTTGTAATAACACTTCCAAAATAAGCACTTAAGCTTTTAGCCCACCTTCTCCTGCGTAACACATGACAATAAATTTGATTTGATTTGAAAAGTTAGCTGATGCAAATAATAGCAGTCATTAAGTTGGTTAAGTTTTTTGTGCATTATGTTATGAACTCTAATGAGGTTTTTTTTTTGCTTGTTTTGATTGTTTGTACAGACAAAGAGCATGCGAACATCATCCCTAGTATAAACAGTGAGAATGCTGGCCTCGTCCCCAGTAAAGCAACTACTGGAACACTGATGTTTGCAAGGCCCTCAGCATTTAGGCTACTGCTAGCTGGTCTACTAGCTTCTCTCATGTTATAAGGACCTGGGTGTGATCTCTCTTGGACTGTCCAGTAATATTAAGCCAAAGTGACTTTGAAGACATTTCACTCCATGATCCATGATCCTATCATCCTGAAGATACTTTTGCCGCCTATTCAGTGGGACATTCCTCAGCATTTGCATCCCTCTCGATCATTCGCACTTATGATTTACGACAATCATGTGACATCATGAGTGTGAATCATCACCCACTGAGAGTTAGACACTTGCTAATCATGTGGATTTAAACAATATTTGAATAAGTAAACTACCAAAGGTCCAGTCACCTTGACTTAACTGACCGTGGCGCTAACTGCAATTCAGAGCCTGAAAACTAAGGTTCTGCATGCCTGTACCTTCCAAATTGAAGGTTATGGCCAAGAGAGGATATGTCATTATAATTTCTGTAGAAGAATGTTACAGAATATAAACTGGTGTTTGCATAATTTAGCAACAAATGGTACTCAGATTCATTGTGTAATAAATATATTTGGCTTATTTACAGTGAAATATATACAGTGCAAAACTTCAATTTCCCAACCAGAGCCACATTTGGCTTCAAGTTCAAGTCTAAGAGTGATGAATGTTGAATTGTATAGCATATGTGTTTGATGGTGATGCTCATATATTTCATGACTTAAAATTATAATATAATTATGTATAATTACACGAGTGTTTCTTTATACAGATCGCAATATGTAAAGTTTGTATGTCAAGTGTGTCACAAGTTTATTGTAATGCTTAAATCGAATGACTGAACTGACTAAAGTTTTGCTCAAGTGCACATTGGTGTGACAGTACGGTGTGGAATGAAGAACAGTTATTGCTTCCTGGGAATGTTGGTTAAACTGGAACATAAAAGACTAACTGGAAGTGTGCGGTAACAGAGTGACTGATCTGATTAAAAAATTACATTTGCCCTTGTAATTCAATGAAAATAACTACTTTAAAATTATTTTCATCTATGTATTTGTTTTTATATGTTTTATTTTATCATTGTTTTCTGTTACTGTTATTTCGTTTTATCGCTTGATACAATTCAACCACTACCTACGACGACCGTGCAGACCTGTCGTGTAAATACACAAAGCATATTCATCACAATGACAACACGTATATTACATTTAAGAAACGCAAATTCATGACCGCTATACAAATTCAGAAATGCATCGAATTGACAACACGTGCGCTGGATTTCAGAAAATTCAAAAAACCCATGCAACTTCATAAAACACACACTTTTAGAAAAGCTGCAAATCTAGTCACAACGCAATGGAAGAGGGATACAACACAACAAAAATGCTGTTCCAAGTTTTTCGGTTACCACGTTGTTTAGCTGTACTATATAAGCTAGGTATTTAGACACAAACTGAGTTGTGTTAGATGGGATTTTTATCAGCGTTTTTAAGCATAGCAAAAACAAATACTCAAGTATGAAGAGCAAGAATAGGTCAGTCTTCCATTATTATAGAGCTATCCACGACGAAAATGTAATGGCAAATTTATTTTTCACTTGACAGTCACTGCTTCCAGTTAGATTTCCAGCTGGTCTGTTAATAATCCTTTAACAGCGCTTCTGGAGTGTTGTGGCCGTCTCCCGTTGCGTTGTGACTGGATTTGCTCAATGTGTGAAATTGCGTGTGTTTTCTGAAATTGCATGCGTTTTCTTAATTTGTGATGAGTTTCCGAAATATAGCGCATGTTTTGTCATTTTGAATAAAGTATTTATTCTGAATTTGTATAGCTCTCATGAATTTGCATCGCGTTTATGGAATGTACCGCACTTGTCATTTTTATAAATATGCTTTGTGTGTTTGCAGCGCGTTTTTTCTTTTGCAACGAGACTGATAACTTGCAGCGCGACGGGTCTTCCTAATTCACCGTATCCAACAAAGGGTTCATTTTTTTTACATTTGTATATGTTTTTCTCAAACTTTTATATTCCTTGGTCAAAAATTACTGAAAAAGAATTTGCAACATGTACTGCTTCCACCAGAGAGCGATAGAACACAAGAAAATCACAGATGTATTCATATTCGTAGATATAGTTAGAAGTGATATAATTAAGGACAGCTTTCTAGGTAAACTTTAAGCGCAGTCTTTGAGCCCGTTCAGTTAGTAGGTTAGTACTGACCAAAAAATAAATCTAATGCTTCTTAGTCCTGGTCCTGACCTAACCTATGTATTGGTCTAATCCATGTCCAGGTTAGTCCTTATGTCCAGAAATCATTTAAGTATGAGTTGGAACTTTCAGAACAGCAGGGGCAGGTAAGGATTACTGATATATTCATCAGTCCTTAGATTCATCTGATATATTCATCAGTCCTTAGGTTCATCTGATATATTCATCAGTCCTTAGGTTCATCTGATATATTCATCAGTCTTTAGATTCATCTGATATATTCATCTGTCCTTAAATTGCTGAGACCAGGAGAGAGATGCTTCCTGGAGCTTCCTGGAGATGTCAAGAGATTCAGAACTTTAACATAGTGTTGGACCATTAGGACCAAACTTTACCACCAGTTTACCACCATTTTAAGATTCACAAGTAGGCTTGCTAAAACTCCTGACATAAACCCTATAATGAACCACTATTCTTACCAGTCCCATACACTTGCCACAAGAACATTTACATTAAATCTTGTAAATTTGATTAATATTGCCTTTTAATTGTGTAAATGACTAATGAATAATGCATAATTTAGTCAGCAACAAAAATGTGAAGTTTTATGTGCTTAAACAAACAAGAGCTGGTGTGTTAAGCTACTTGGAGTCGATGCAGATCAAATTTGAAGGCTGTGTTGCCACAGTGACCATGGGCCATTTTGACTGAAGTAGGCTCTTAAAGCAAAAAGCAGATCACCATTCTTATTCACTACAGAATTACAGAGTTAAAGTATCACGAAGGTGACCATAATCACTCAAGCTCAGATTGAGAGATCACTAGTCCATTATCCTGTCAGATCACTGCTAAACATTTCGTGTTAAATGTCATGACTGTTCCCTACAGTAGGTGATTGTAGTACCGCACAAATCCCATTAAATACAGTTGACTTATGTATATCATGTCACTTGAACTTAAACTCTTTTATTTACAGAAGGAAAATAAAAATCTATTATAATAAATAAAGGTAAGAACAAATTACCTGAAGGTATGAATATTGTTTCATTGACTGTATAAAGAGGATGCTTTAAGAGTATACATTTACATGTACAGCTGTACAGATGCACTTATTAAAAACATACTTTAGATGTTTTACATGTGCACCCCCACACCCTTAGGTGGTATATTCTGGGTGATATGCTCTGATGGTTTGCTGATCGCACCACTGTCTTAAACAGCAAGGCCAGTGTCTACCGGGCGTGTGCCCTGGTTTACGACCCTCGTTAAGGCGAAATCTCCTTCCGTAAAAGCCCTCCTCTGTTCCATTGCACTGCTTTCTAAATGCCACAACATCTGTCAGGCCTGCGGTATCCTGAGGCCCAAGCAGAGACCACAGCACACCCACACGCTGATGCATAAACCCACTTCTCCTCAACTTCAGCTGCAGCACCATGGACAGCTCACCGCAGTCGCTTCTGTTGATCCACTGTAAACCCACCCAGGTCTCCACTTGTTGCTTAGCTTCATGAAATGAAGAGGGGCTTGTTTACAGGGTTTTCCCTTATGGCTAAAATTGCTCCTCGTAAGAAGACACTGATGACAGGAGTATAAAATACTTTGATATTCACATTGACTCTAGATGTTTAGTGGAAGCGGTGGTACTGATAGAGTTTCCAGATACAGGGTTATAATATATCTTTTGAAAGCAGGATAATAAAGGACTTTCTGAGCTGCAATGTTTTTTCAGTACCGTGCATGTCTGTACTGCACCATGTCTGTACTGCACCATGTCTGTACTGCACCATGTCTGTGCTGCACCATGTCTGTACTGCACCATGTCTGTGCTGCACCATGTCTGTGCTGCACCATGTCTGTACTGCACCATGTCTGTACTCTACTGTACTGCACCATGCCTGTACTGCACCATGTCTGTATTCTACTGTGCTGCACCATGTGTGTACTCTACTGTACTGCACCATATCTGTGCTGCACCATGCCTGTACTGCACCATGTCTGTACTCTACTGTGCTGCACCATGTGTGTACTCTACTGTACTGCACCATATCTGTGCTGC
>JAOXYF010000021.1:4150711-4166843 GCA_028565775.1 Sternarchorhynchus goeldii
CTACTGTACTGCACCATATCTGTGCTGCACCATGCCTGTACTGCACCATGTCTGTACTCTACTGTGCTGCACCATGTCTGTACTGCACAGTGACAATTCAGGAAACAGAGCACTATTATTATATTGTTATTATTATTATTAGTAGTAGTAGTAGTAGAAGTAGTAGCATATTAGTAGCATAGCTGTATGTTTTGAAGGTTCTTTAAGGAGGCTTGTAGCCCACAGGGCACCTGACGAGTCCTACCTATTGTTAATTAACATGCAAGTGTCACCCAGCCAGCCAGAGCATCCACTCATTATCCATGAAGAACTGGACTCAGGCACCAGTGCACTTGGAGTAACGAGAGAACAAAGCACCACAAGGCCGTGACACGTCTGACTGTCTCTCTCTAACTTTGTGTGTATCTCTCACCTACCTTTACATTTTATCTGTGCATCCACTTAAAAACTGGCTGTGCATTACTGTGTTACAAAGCAAAGTCATCCGTAATAACAGGATCCCTGAACACAAATGTGATCATTACTGTGGACTTATGCCTAAGGTTAATCATTCCATATAAAATGTGCGTGTGATTACATTTACTGAACATTCAATATTAAAACGTGTGTAGGTGTGTGTGTGTGAGTGTGTGAGAGAGAGGGGGGGGAGAGAGAGAGAGAGAGAGAGTGTGAGAGAGAGAGAGAGAGAGAGATTGAGAGAGAGAGAGAGAGAGAGAGAGAGAGAGAGAGAGAGAGAGAGGCAAGGGGAAGAGAAAAGGACAGAAAAAAAAGAAGAGAAATTGAACTGCATTTTTTTTAGATATTTGTTCATTTTCACTGTGAAGAAACGAGCCTGCCCATATGAAGCACGTTCACTCTCTATGAATTGCACTCAGGCCAGAAACACTTCGAGGTCAGGCATCTGCAGCCAGCAGCAGCAGATATTTCTTCAGACAAGCGTTAACAGCACCTCAGTGGAAAGGCAATACACAGAAGAGCTCACACACAACACAAAGAGATAAAACAAATTTATTCAGTCGTAAAGATGACTTGGTGTCCTAATGCCACTTTCCACTCTGATCCAACACCATAAATATGCCATAGACTTAATTGGACGACTGGCGGGCTGCAATGGAAACCGCGTACAGTAATAGTGAGGCTCTGTTGTTGGACTATTCAGACCATTCAGCTGTTTTATGTCCATACTGGACGATGCTATGTCAAAACCTTTTCATAACCATATAAAATTCCTGACATTTTGAAAGAATTATGATGTTTTAATGGCCTCACAGAAAGCCATTTCGTTCTTGGTGCTTATGAATTCATTAAATACCATGCTGTGGTGCTGAAATAATTTTTAAAGAATGTGGTCTAGCTATATAATGTATATACTTAATTTTCAATAGTTTTAATTCAAATCAAAGTTTAGAATTTAAGAATTGTGCGGTCTACTGATGGCTGTTGTCAGTAAATATGGATTTGGGATACAGCAGGCAAATGCTAAATGTAAGCTTCCCACTACGTTTTCATTCCTTTAATCAATTTTAACACTAAGGGGCGCTGTTAAACGTATTTTAAATTACTTTTGCGCTTTAGGCTCAGGGACACATGGTTTTCGGTCGAAGTATCGAATGTCTGGTGTAAACTGATATCCAATACGGCGTCACTGTCTTTGCTTGGAGTTATCTTTATCTTTCATTTAACAACACAAGCGTCACCTTTAATCTGGCTTCTTCTCCTTGCCTAATGTATCTACCCTCCTACAACGCTCGTGTTGAAGTCCCTTCGAGCGCTCGATGCGGAACCGACAGTTCGAGAATGCGGAAAGATGCCCTTCTCTCCTATCGCTCACTTGTTCGAGGGAACTGAGAAGTGGGCGGCGAAGATCGTGCTTGTTGTTAGTCGAGCCACAGGCAGACGTCTTGCACATCGCGATCACTTCATGGGTGCGTAACGACTCCTACGTCTGTTCAAACCCTGTAAGGCGAATCACCGCAGCGTTTAAGTGATAATCAGTTGCTCCCGCTTTATACGAGACTGCTATTACAAGACTGTTATTGAAAATGAAACTGATAACTCTATATACCCTCTGTGTGTATATGTGTGTGTACGTGTGTCAGTCATAACAACCGTAACTCATAACATGTCACTCACATGACATGGTACAAATGACTGGCGTTTATTCCAACGCTCTCCAGCATTTTAGCAATCGCGACACATTGATAATCACAATAAAAATGAGTCACTTGTAACCAGTCAAACCAGACAAGTCCTGCAGGTGTTGTTTTAGCATTGGTAAACAGCAGGACAATCCCAAATTAAGGTCGAAGTCGGCAAAAAGCTCAGGGATTTTGATATTTAAATGTTTTTTGCAAAAGTGGCATAAATGTATAAAAAGGCAATAAAAAAATTACGTATGTTCATGACATTATATGTGTTGGTTTATTATACATAAATAGCTGGTAGCGAAGATTCAGTACGTGCTGTTTATCTGATACATTTTAAATACCAATAATGTGGGGATGAGCGTGATCTATTATACACTCTTCCAGTGTATGTTTTGAAATATGTCTAGGCAACTTTATAAGGTTGCTTGTTGCTACACATGCCTGCTTTTATCAGTCAGCTAATATAGTTCGGGGTTTAGGGAGTGTGAGAGGAAAACAAAAGGACAAGAGACAAAGATAAGGTAAGATAAAAGGAGAATGTCTCCAAATCTGTTATATCCACCAGCATTGTCCCAGCTCCACTTCAGTTCTAACTCCAACTTTCTTGTTTGGGCTCAGAATCTCTTCAGTCTTATCCAAGCATGTGTTTTTTTGTTTGCTTGTTGTTAATCTACCATTTCACAGGCAGGCACCGGTTCAGCTATCAACCAGTCCTGTCATAACCAGACATTTCACCTGTGACCGGTGTGCCAGTGTCGCTCTATCTGCCAAAAGGGTGTTTGAGCCTCTCAGGCTTTGCCCTTTTGCTCTTTGAGGATCTGAAGGTGCTAATGAATGGTGTAGTACCCAGGGCCCACTGGGACACAGAAACATGACTCGTCAGAACTGGGTCACTTTGGTTGCAGAGCTGCAAGTCCAGGAAGACATCCAGCCAGTCAACCAGCCTCACACACACACAGCTGGGCTCAGGCAATGTCCTCTTCCTGCCCCACACTGCCCAAATCCAGGGTTTTGGGTTTTTTTTTTAGTCTCTGTCTATAGCTCTTCATGCTAATACTCTGCAGATGCCTTTCAAGTTTATTCTACTGAGACTCTCATTAAAGAGTCTCAGTAAGAGCTTGTGGTCTCTGACCTCTAGGCCTGTTCATGTAAACATACAACATATAAGAGTTATATGTACACATACAACTATCATCTGAACAATCTGTTAGATTGTTTCAGTCTGTAAATGTATGCCAATAAAACACACCTATAGGACAGGTTTAGCTAATGAATTGGACAATACTCATTGGTAGGAGATTGGTATTTCTAATAATGTATGGTGTGTGTCCACCACCAGTTAAACTGCATTCATCACACGAAAAAAGCATGAAATATATCTTTAATATAATGTATGGAAGTTATGTTCATCACCACCCCAGTTTTGTAGCTCACTGATAACATCACACTTTAATAAGTTTTCCCAGACTTATTTAATGATAACGCTGATATTGTTGTTACGCTAAGATCCGCTCAGGACGCGTGCGGAATAATTCCTCAATGAGATGCGCGACCCGGTGATCTCTTATTTTCATCTCGAGCTCTTAGACTGCGCGCGGTGTGTGAAGACCGTTGTCTCTGGACACTGGGTGCCCGCGTGGCGTAGCGCCACAGAGCGCAACTCAGAGCGAGGCGGCACTTTGAAAAGGCGTTCGACAATGCGCGTGTTCCATTAGACGCTTCCATTTCAGCTCGTCACGCCGTCCTCTCTTTTCAGGATCACGGCTCCTTTTGTCGCCAGCGCCGTGACTCAGCCTGACTTTGATGGTTCAAGATTCAAGATGGTGTCCAGGCCGAGGATGCGTCCTACCTTTGATGGACTAATTAAAATGTGTGTGGTATCCAGCACTTTTTTTCCCCTTTTCATATTTTTCTAAATATGCCAGAGCTATCTGCTTTGAGTTGCTATTTTTTGTTTACTGAAAAGAAATACTCATTAATAACACAATGTATGGACAGATGTATGGGTAATTATGTGGTACTCTTGTCGAGAGTACAACTAAGGACCTAAAGAAGGCTATTTTTGCTGTCTGTGTCGCGCGCTTATTTATGCCATAAGTAAGTTTGAAAAGAACAGAAAAAAAGGTTCGCGCAGACTCATGGTCTAGGGCACTGTGACGTTCAATCAAAATTCATTATCAACCAGACCTCTCCAGAACTAGGGTTAATCTTAACCATAACTATCAGTGAAGATTTTTTAGTTTTAATAAGATATTTTATATTTAAAAAGGGTCTGTTTCATTTAAATAAAAACATTCTTACTGATAAAAATGGAGGTACAATGTGGTACATTATAGGGACATATTTGCACACTTTTATCAATATGTCTACCATAACATATTTCTAAAGCCTCATTGCTTTAGTGAAAGAACTATTTTCTATGTGCTATATTATTCTATTCTAAATAAGGTACCATCTGGAGGTACCACAAACTAAAAATGACAGTAAGCTGATAGAGGTCAAGTGCTTTGAGAGCCTGGACAGATGAATACAACATAGGACGAGAACAAATCAATGATGTATAGCGGTAAAGGCATTTTGCTGCAGTCAGTGGTTCAATAAGTTCAATACTAATGAAAGTTCTTATGCTTTCCACATTTGTGATGTATTTCCTGCTAACGCTTTCAAGCCAACAATTAAAATATATTAAAGAAGTAGTGAATATAAAAAACATTTATAGAAATGTCTGTACTGGCATGATCCACCATCCAAAATTCCACAGAACAATGTCAACCATACAATTTTATACATACCATAAACAATGTGTTTAGCACCTTTCAGCAGCTCCAAAAGTGATAGTACTGAAGAAGAGAGTGAAGTGTTAACTTTTTTTTTCTTTTTTGTGTGATTTATAGCCATGTTTCCTGGCTGTCGGCATGACGACACGTGGCACGCACTGCCTGTGGCATCCTCCCACGCTGGCAGCTTTGCCAGAGCTTTGTTTACATCTCTGCTTCTGTTGATCCGTGCCCCTGAGACACAACGAAGGCCACGTCATCCATGCCACCTGTCAGTCATTCAGAGCAAGTCAAATCATGACATCCTGAACTCTGACTTTGCAAACACTCGAATACTCAAACACTGGATAATGGTATTTCAAAGACTCAAATATTTGATCACTGGATAATGGTATTTCAAATGAGGCAGAAATCTATGGTGAAAGTTCCTACAAATTTGATGTGGTCTGCCACTGTGTGCATAAAAGTGTATTTCAAATGTCTGTATGTTACAAATTTGAATAAATCTGGTCATACAACTAACAAAAAAAACGGCATCGTTTTCACATATATGGTATCTCACAAAAATGAGTACACACCTCACATTTTTGTAAATATTATATCTTTTCATGTGTCAACACTGAAGATATGACACATTGATACAATGTAAAATAGTCAGTGTATAGCTTGAATAACCTTAAATTTGCTGTGTCCTCAAAAATAACAACACACAGCCATTAAATGTCTAAGCCAAATGTACACAAGCCATACACTGACTGCTTCACATTGTATCAAAGCGCCATATCTTCAGTGTTGTCCCCTGAAACGATATATTTACAGAAATGTGAGGGGTGTGTTCACTTTTGTGAGATACTGTACATGTATCAACATGTGTATATATATCTCTATTTATAAGTACACCATGAACCCCATCTGCTACAGGCTGGTTCATCTCTACAGTTTCTTGTTGATACACATACATGCACTCTCCTTCTTTCCATTTCTCACACACACACACACACACACACACACATATATATATTTCAGGAGCACACTGTGTACTGTGTATCAGGGCATGAATCTGTATTCTACAATGTCCTTGATTATAAATGTGAAATACTGGCAAGGAATTTATTTTAAAAAATTTAATTGTCATTCAGAAATGAGTAGAGATCTAGCATAGATACATAGACAGGCAGGTAGATAAATATTAAATCCTTTATTTGGAAAATATACACGCATATATGAATATAGAAAGAGAGGCATACCAGGACGTCAATCAGGCGCACACACCCCGACACACACCCCATACCAGACGGAATGCTGCTGCACGATACTGCGCTGGCTATGCACAGACACGAGGCCACACACACACACACACGATGGGGTGAATAGTCCGGAGCAGCACAGCCTGTTTCCCCACCGAGACCCTGACCCTGTCATGGGCCGCCGCCCGATCCCCACGGGGGTCAGTGAGGCGCGGGCTGGCCGGGAAGCCTTTCACCTGCCTGCAGGCAGGGTCAAGCGGCTTCCTGGATGCACATGGGGAACATCTAGGCCAAATGTGGCTCATCCGTGATCTAGTTTCAGCTTCTAAAACTGAAAGGCATAAAGCAAATATGTTCACTTTCCAATTGTTTCGAACTGGCTACCTGGTACACCTGTGTTCAGTGTGAGGTGTTCAGTGTGAGGTGCTCCTCATCACATACGAAGTGCACTTTTACACTTTAAATTTACACTTTACATTTCATGTTCCAAAGTCTGAATTAACTTCTATAGAAGTCTTTAAGCATAGTAGCGTCCGAATGACGGAATCCTCTCCCTGAGTTCAGGATGTTTCATCTGTCCTTATTTAAATCCCTGATAAAGATCAACATGGACACTTTGTTTTTTATGTCCTTATCTTCGAATATGTCTGCGTGTATCTGGTATTCATCTCTCATCTTGTTAACTGTGTGCTTTCTATCGAAAGCTTTTATGGTCTATGAAAGCATCCTTGAACAAAGGAAAGACACGGTAAAAACAAAAAGTATGAATTGCCAATATTAAAGCAAGTTAAAGACATTTCATTTGTTTATTTAGAAATTCAAAACAATTATTTGCAAAAAACAAATGCTTTGCAAAAAAATAAGATGCATTATTTGCAGCATTTAAAAACCTTCTATACAAACATTGTACAAATATCCATTCCAGCCTGATTACTTCACTAAAGTTTCCTGCTTAAGGAAAGATCTGGAAGGCAGACCAAACAAACCATTTGATTACTGCACATGAGGAATATGCCAGGTTCCGTGTCCACTACAACTAATGTTAATGTACATAAATAATTTCTCTCTCCACCCCCAAACCATTCATTTGGTTTTTGGGCTAGTGCCATTGTATAGAGGGACAGCGTGCCAGTGCGTGATCCAAGTATAAACAACACAACTGGTCATAAGGTAAAAGGTGTTGGTTATAAAGCGTTATAACATTTATAACAGATTCTGCACAAGCCCAAGTCAGACCCACAAGAAAGAGTTTTGAAGGGGATTCAAAGCGATGGACAGAAGTAGTACCATGTCAACCGGGTTCTGCAGCGTCCCAATGATTCTGGCTGAGGCTCAGGAACCTGTGCAGCTGGTTGAGCTCGTTTTCTTAGACCAATGCTTTTGTTAGAACGAGAACGTCGGGAGCTGCGGAGTGGGTGTGGCTTTGGCGTCTCCTGTTCGAGGGCTTGAATTTTATACAGCTGTTTAGAAAGATCCAAAATAAATAGGCGTCCTTGTATTGTAGTTCTAAGATACTGGAAAAGTAATGATCAACTAGACAGGATCACATCATGAGGGGAAAAAAACCAAACACAACACACATCTTAAAGATGAAACAGAGAGTTGCAAAAGGATTCTTTAATGACGTGTAAAGGAAGAGTGAATTCATGGAAATTCATATTAAATAAAATCATAATGTGAGAACAAAGTTTATGAGAACAAACAAGGAAAACTGTGGAAAATGAGGTAGAGTCATCGAATGGGTAAACCAGAAACACTAAAGACTACTCGTTTTCAATTTACTCAGAGAAATAAAATATTCTTTTGGTCACTGGTAAGAATGTCCGTTCCTGGAAAAAAAAAAGGAGCGCGGTGTGGAAAACAAAACTGTTTCTTAATTATCTTGTGGGGGGAAAAAAGCATGTTGCCTAATGATGACTAATCCACAAATGTTTTTTGTATAAACCTCAACATCAGTATTGTAGACGATGGCCCTGAAGACGAACATAATTCTGTTGGGCATGAAGGTAGTTACAAAATTCAGGGGGGCGGTGTTTTGAATTTTATTTTCACTAATTATATGACGCTAACCTAAACCGACTCCGTAGTAACCATAGAGTCAATGCAGAAGGGAATTTAATACATCAAATTCCTATATAATATGACTATGCAGATTGTTGCTTTAAACATTCAGATGGAATACAAAGACATTCTAGAATTCCCATCCCATAAATCTCAAAAGTTTAAAGTTTAATCTGATTCTAAAAGCGATCAAGACGGGAATGTCGACGCTACTGGCGTATTACGATATCTTCTGGGAAACATCGCGATAGACAGTGACATTGTGTGCAGGGGGTATTGATAGCAGTATTACACAGGTGCTATATATTTTTATACATTTTCTTTTACACTTTTTTTGCAATGACTATTGAATTAATACACTATTAATTAATGCATATATACCATTAATTAATTAATCATTGGGTCCTCACATCAAAAAACGTTTCTTTTTTGGCAAAAATAACAAACCAAGTATGACTTTGCTGTTCCCCATTTAAAATAATGTGTTTTTAATTAATTTTTAAATTAAATCATTTGCTCATGCAGAAAAAATTTATCTCCAACCAGTACAAACCGATGTCAGTACAGGAGATCATGCAAAACATTATTCTAAATGTCTACATGAATGCAAGTCTAAATAAAGTATATTTTAAACTTTTTATAGGCAACAGGTTGTATAACGTCAAAAAGAAACTAAAACAACTGATGATTCAATTGGAAATGGCAGATCTGGTTTTTCAATAGAAGGACTCAGCCCTCTTTAAAATACATATTCATCAGCTCTATGTCAAATTGTCTCGAGTCTTTCGCCAGAAGTTTTACCATGAACGGTAAAAAAGTGAACTTTGCATCATTTTTCATTTGAATCTGTGGAACAATATGAACAAGGATATATATCAGTCTATCAACACCAAGCTTTTTTCCTGAGGTTTAGGAAAGCTCTTATTCAACTAGAAAACATATCGAAGAGGAAAAAAAAAAAAGATATTTGAACTGTTCTTGCTCTTCAAGTCTTGCCGTTTTAATGAGTGAAATAAGGCACAGAAGAGTGCTGCAGAACCAACACAGCATAGCTCATCCGCACGTCCACACACAGATCGAGGGGAGATACAAAGCTTTTGCCGATTCACATTACATCTTTCACAGTAGATCATTCCGGAACAGAACGAGAATATTCCATAGAATATTCCGGAACATGGCACAGGCCCAGCCCTTCTATACCATCTACCATGGTCTGCAGGTATATTGTCTTTGGATGGGTCAGACGTGATTTGAGTCAGCCCAAAGTGCAATAAATCTTCCTCCCTGATATGTAACGCAACAGTACATCAGTATAACAGGAGGAAGAAAGAAAAGAAACACTCCCTTGGTCAGCGACAAACGGTTATAAGACGTTCAAATGTGGAAAGACCAGCTCAAATATCCAAAGAGAAGACCAGCCTTGAAAATCTCTGCAAGCATGGATGGCCAGATCATAATGAGAGTAACTGAACTTTGCATGACCTTGGGCTGCGAGTGAAGATGCCCCCTCAGCTCATACAGCGTGGCTTTTTCCAGACGTTCCTACAGGTCCGACGGGCTTCACCGTGCTGAGCGCCATTCTTCCGCTTGGCTGAATAGACGAGCACTCCGACTGTCCCACCACTACACACACACACACACACACACACACGAAGGAGTCTCATGAAAGCAAAATAAAACCCATTCATTATTTTTTCATTTATTATTTAAATCACAGTTCCACTCAAGTTTACCTATTTTCAAAGATAAAATGTGTGAAATTGTTAATAATCGTATTAATATTTAATAATGTTACAGCATATTTTGGAGCATATTCCAGTTCAAGACACCTACACCTTCACCTACATGTAGGCTGTTAGATAAAAAGTGAGTTTGGTGCAGTGTAATTAGGTAAGGCATGCAGTCAGACTCACAGGCAGACAATGTGGGCTGTAATTAGAAACAGACTCAGTGCCACCACAACTATGAACTCCACCAGTGTAGACTAAGCAGCTCAGCCTTTCCACCCCATTTCTGATTTTATTTTTACACACAAACACACACACAGACCCTACCCTCCACCCCAGCCTGCTTCCGTCCCAGCCCCAGCCATCAAGCCCCGCCCCCTCATGCCCATCCCCCAAAACCCAGCTATCCATGAGAGCCTCTCCGTTCCCCTCCCTGCTCCAGTCAGGCAGGTCTGTGGCTGCACCAAACACCAGAACGCGTCAGATTCACTCTGCCTCGATGTGTTTTGTGAAGTACTTGCTTATAGCTGTTGCTCTCGAGGGGCCTGTGAGAGCAGAACCTTCCTGCTGACTTTAATATGATCCTTTATACTGTTCAGTTCTCTCTTATCAATACTGATTAAAACACGAACATGCTGACTAGAAAGCAAGAACATAAGTACATATTTAAAAATATCCTGCTCTCCATCACTGTTATCATTTGGCACTGTTGCATTTGGCCGATCATAGATATGTGATTTCTTTTTTGAAATACAAGTATCTTTCATTGCACCAGGATATATATCCTGGTGCATATATATACATCTCCATTTTTAAAATGAAGCCTGATCCAATTGATTTTCTACTTCCTTCAAAGCTTTAGGATCAGCTCCACATAGTGTAGCACCTTAGTCCATGCAGGACAGAGGCAGGCAGCTTGCCAGGCACAGAGAGATGACAGAATGTCTCCCGTGGAAGTGCCCGGTGCTGCGTGGCCTGGACCGCCACTGAAAGGTCATGGGCTGCAACAGTCTGGCTGTCTGCACCACTGAGCACAGGTGCAATTATCTCCACTGCACGATAAATGGAGGAAAGGAAAGACTGACTGTGACGCATGTCAAAATGGCTCTCTGTGCCTTCAAGCTCCGTGAGCCTGTAATCAACCAACACAGACAGACAGACAGACAGACAGACAGAGAGAGAGAGAGAGAGAGAGAGAGAGAGAGAGAGAGAGAGATCCGTTTTGCAGGGCAGGGGGGGGGTGGGGGGTGGTTTGAGGGCCATTGCACAACCACCCTACATCTGATTCAGGGAGCAGAGAAAGCAAGTCATGCTGTCCTGGAATCACACCATCACAAAGGAATGCATTCACAGACCAGAGGAGGAGCCAGATGGAGGGCAAAATGGACTCGCACACTAGCAATTAAAAAGTGCCGTAGCTCTAAACCTTGAGAGGGAAGATCCAGCACTACCTACCAAGTGCGATCCTAGCTGCGAAGAGGGTGAGGGTCTTACTGGTCCCAGTAAGATGTTAAAAATATAAGCTTGAGCCTCCGGGCAATCGCACAAGTCTGCTTACGTGGAAATTCAACACCTGGAAGGTTCAGGAAATGCAACACCTGGAAAGTCACCCACTTCCTGCCGTCAGACACCCTAAGCCAAGACCAAGACTGGCATCAGCTCTACGCAATGGGTTCCATCTCGGATAATCTGGGTATGCCGCGATCGTGACAGTCGCCATGGGAACAGGTTAGCGTGTGGAAGAGCAATGTTTGTTCTCTGCTTGAGAGGTATCAGGTAAAAATGCCCCCAGGGCGAACACATAACAGAAAGCAGAAAAGCACGCAGGGCCAGATGGGTGCAGCATGCTGGGTAGGCACCACTGCCCCTGAGGCCATGGGCACTCCAGGTTTAATTAAGACAGAACAAAGCAGCAGGAGGGACTAGAAATTCCCAAGCTGGTGGAGGAAAGGGGGTGGAATGGAGTGTGTGTTAAGAGCGCTAGGTCTGGCTATGCGTGAGCCTGCTCAGACGTGAGGGCATTTGTGTGACGTGGGGCAGAGTCCCCGACGTAGAGAAGCACCTTTAAAACGCTGGAAACGTTCAACACGTATTCGACTAACCGCGAGTGATCTTAACACAATGAGATCATTTAAACTATGACAGCTACACCAACAGAAGGAATCTAATACATAAGGTAAAACATATCTTCCAGGAGAGGAAAACTGTCATAGTGTAAAAGAAAACTGTCAGGGTTCTCCGTCTCCAGCAGTGAGTGGAAACAGACCAGTGAGTGCTATTCATCTAAAGTCTGTGAATAACCTTTTCTAAACAAGTACGATGATCTTTTCTGAACCATCATTTTAAGAAACTGAGGCTTATTAACACCGATAGTCACAGCAAACCTACTTGATACTGAGCCGACAGTGGCAGGAGGAGGTGGCGTCTCACGTGGCGCTCGTGACCCTGTCCATCCTGAGCTCCAGCTGGAAGGCGTCGGGTCGGTCCTGCGGGTTGGCGGCCAGCATGTCCTGCAGGAGGCGCCGCACGGCGTCGGGCATGCTGCTGCGGGACTTCTGTGGGATGTGCAGGACCATGCGGGGGTTCTCCAGCAGTGCCTCGCCCACAGGCACGATCTCGCCGCCCTGCCGCACGTACGTGCCGAGCAGCTCGCGCTTCGAATCGGCGTCGATGAACGTGATGCGTTCCAGCATGGCCCAAATGATGATGCCCAGAGCGAAGATGTCCGCCTTGGCAGTGTAGTGACCCTCCCACACCTCTGGCGCCATGTAGAAGTCAGAGCCGCATGCCGATGACAGCCAGTACTTGTTGACATTGACGCCGCGCTCGGACGGGACCTGGCCGCTACGCTCCTCGCGGCCCATCGCCGCACACACCTTGCTGAGGCCAAAATCGGCCACCTTGGCGACCGGTGTGCCTGCTTTCTGCGAGACAAGGATGTTGTCGGGTTTGAGGTCGCGGTGGACGATGCTGTTCTTGTGGAGGAAGGCCACGGCGCTGGTCAGCTGCTTCATAAAGCTGCAGTTGGTGTACGGGTCGGGCCGCCGGGACAGGATGTACTGGTTCAGGTCACCAGCCTCGCAGAACTCCATGACGAACCACAGGTAGCATGACTCCTCCGGGTAATCCAGGATGCGCTCACCTGGAAAAGCATTTGAAGGACAGTAACTGAGCACAAGCACTCTCTAGAGAGCAAATCTGCACACTCACATTCATCAAATCAAGTCTTATCTGGCCAACAAAGATGTGGACTGGATCAGTGTGGCATTTACAGAACACAAGGGTTTACTTCTAAAACTCAAACTAACAATCAAAATCCGGACGTTTACTGACAACAGTTTTCTGGACTGTACCAACAGCTTCAGTAAACATGCTGGATCTCTTAGACTAAATGTTTACACACCCTACTGTGACAGTAATTACAACACTCCAGCTCCTGGATATCCATCCAGTCTCTACAGGTTTGGGCGTGGTCCAGCAAGCTATATGGGACCAATTCTGGTTTCACTTTCAGTCAGTATTTTTTTGGTGTTTGTTGATTTTCTATTGCATTCTTGGGAGAAACTGAGTGCACAGTTTGAGTATTCTTCACCGTTTCAGTCAGTCACAAGACAGATGGTTTAGCCTGATGCCACACAAGTGACAAACTGAGTTTAGAAATGGAGGAGACTTAACCTAAACAAACAGAGAACCAACACTGATCAGTGTTGTCTTAGCTCACCATCAGGATTTAATTTATTTTTATTGATAGACTGGCATTGGTAGGTGCGGCAACCACTTACATAACAACACAACATGGATCCAATCATTTGCTGTTAGCCAAGACATAAAAACACTAAACCAAACAAACCAAAACCCTACAAATTCACACAAATGTACCTTAAGAATTGGATTAAACAAATATGCATCTGCAGCCATGTTGATTTTTTGACTCTTAACAAAGACACAGAACGTGTAACGTCGAGACAATTGCCAAAGAAGAGTATTTATAAGGTGGGGGCGGGGCGGAGGGCATCTGTGAACGCAGAACCATAGTGAACGCGGTGTTCCCGCACGTGCTGCACGGAGAGCTGGCTACCCAGTACACCGACCAGCTGGCTCAGGTCCGCTTTCCTTTATTTTTAAATAACAAGTTCCCTTAACAGCCTTACAGTACCCAAATACTAAAGAATAACGGAGTAACGTCTACACCTTTACATCATAAGCGCCTACGTGTCAACATTACAAACATAAACACTGCTACTGAGAACGATTATTTTATCTTGAACTTAACCATCAGTTACAAATCAAAACATACTTAGCAAGCTAACTACCTAGCTAGCGATACTTAAGGATAGGCCATAGCCCTTCGAAACTGCACAAATCTGCCGACTAAGCAAGTAATAAATCACACATTTAGCTAGCTAGTTGAGTGAGTTTAACAAGGTGGTGGTTATCTAGTTACGTTAGTAGATACCTAGCTGAGTTGTTGCCTAGCTAAAACTTGAACTAAAAGTTTTTTTGTAGTCAGCCAGCTGTCACTAGCTAACTAGCTGATTAGCTGCTACTAGCTGACTGGATGACAGTTCAATAAAGCCTTGTATTTAATGTATTTTTACCTTTCAATGAGGTCTCCACTAACTGCAAATACTGTTTTGACCGTTTGTTGCCGTGGCTCATTTTCTGGGCCATTCCGTTTCTTTCAAGTATACATTCTTCGAGCTGAACAACGTTTTCATGTTTTTTCTCCAAGCTAGCTAAGGCCCAAAATTCGGCCAAGGCGAGCTCGACTTTCTCTGGCGCGTCACAGCGAAGCTTCTTCACTGCTACACGGGCACCAGATTTACGGGCAATGGCTTCATATACAATACCGTAGCTCCCTCGACCAACTTCCCGCAACAAATTGTATCGAGGTGCTACGATCACAGCATTTTCGAGGCTTGCGCTTTTAAAAGACCCAATGGAAAAACAGGATTCTCCGATTGACACATCGCTGGCATCGTTGTTCACTACAGGCAGCGACCTCAAAACTTTACATTCGTCCTGTTTCATGTCTGCGTCCGGAGGCTGAGATCTTTTACAGCCCCGTCGCTCGCTTCTTATTCTTCCTGATATCCCGTTGCGCAGTTCCATGAGTTCATTCCCTCTTTAAACATAAGTTTCAGATATGTAGTCCAATTTTTCATAGCTTCCTTACGTGGTTACTTAGGGGCTGAAGTCCCGTTAAGTATCGAACTTCTTGCTGATAATAATTATATCGTTTTCCTTTTCCTGTCTAACACGCTCAACTCTCACAGACATAAACAATAGCTAATAGTATCATTCTCAAGTGTAGCAGCGGAAAGAAGGCGTGTCTTCAGCAGCCTGTTCCATTCAATTCCGAGAGAAGGTGTCTTTATAACAAAAAGATAAAATCTTGCTCTTCCACGCATGCAAAAGCTCATATTAGGCAACGAGAAAACAAATACACTGTAAATATCAATTTGTCAGCAAAACGAGTATTTAAAAAGCAGACCTTATACGTGACACAACAAAGTGATGTCCAACTGTCCGTCGTCCGATATGCAAATGAAGAACTCTCGATCGTTTTAGCAGGAGCGAGAACTTTGGAAATGTAATCTAGCATCATATTCTTTTAGTCAAAACACATGCTACTATAATTTGGACCGATCAAAGAGTTTGTCTAATTCAGAAGATTGCCGGTTGAAGCCCCTTTTCTGGCAAAATGGCACTTTTGGGCCCCTGACCAAGGCCCTTAACCCTAAATTGCTCAAGATGTGTCCAGTCACAATCCTAAGTCGTTTTGGAAATAAAGCGTCAGCTAAGTGCCATAAATGTAATAACCGATTTATTTCCTCGAAGTCAAAGCTAAGACAGAAAACGGTTTCGAGCACGGAATGTCACGTCATGTGAGAGAGCAGGTGGAATACAGCATGAAACCCCGGTCAACTAGCCCTGGACCCGGTTTAAATCCGTAGGCTGCACAAGCTGCCGTGAGAATGTGAGAACGGTGTGATGGCACAAGCAATCTGGACGAAAAAAATGCAACTGCAAAACTTACAGCATACAATAAATTTGCATTATAACATACAGTGAGTAACCTGATTAAATGGAGAATAGACTAACGTAGAATGGAATCATGTAGATTAAACAGCAACAATTAAGATGACAAAAACTATGATTAATCTAGCATA
>JAOXYF010000021.1:4167206-4219625 GCA_028565775.1 Sternarchorhynchus goeldii
AATCAGAAAAAAATCTTTCCTAAATCTTTTTAAATTTTTTATTTCTTATTATAGTGAGAATTGTGAGGAATGGAATAATGGTATGATTACACTCGGATACCGTACATATTTTAATTGATTTCTGTTGTTTTGGTTCCGTACTCCCGTACATTATGTAGATGATTGTTTATCAGTGTACCTTTGAATTAAAGCCGTTAATTCGCTCAAAATAAAGATTCTGCGCTCATTATTTAAAATCCACTAGACTGGAATACAGAGCCAAGAAACTAAACGACATATACAGAGACGGTTCTTGACTACAATTAATGCAATTGTGAACAGAATGGGTTTTCGTTATCCGTGTACAGTTACGTACATGGAAATACGTTTACTGGGTGCCCAAAAAGTCTGGACAGTAGTAGCGCTGACCGCTGCAGAAATTACAACATCTGCAAGATAAAACCTGCAGACGGTCAGTTTCCTACTTGAAATGGTTTCTTCCAGTATGTGACAGCATAATACTGTAGTAGAGGTTGTGAAACCATATTAATAGTAGGGAATAAAATGGAGGTGATGTATATATTTAAAATGTTAAAAGTTGATCCAGATACAACATGTAGTACATGTTAATGCAAATTGTAAACAGGCCCTAAAGTCTACTGTGCTGGTTTGAAGACGTGGAGCTCGAGCAAAATTCGTTGGATTTTAGTGAGCATATCGGTGTCTGTATTCACCCCAAGTACAACTAATGCGTTTGCCTGGGTTGTATTAACATGATCTTTTTTAGAGTAGGTAATAAAAACTTGTTTCTGTTTATAGTGAGACAAGGTTATTGGCCTTCCCGCTTTCGACTTCCATTTTATAAGGTTGTGAGTAATACATTCATGTACTATTTGAGGGGCTTGATTTTTATTACTTTTTTTGTTTACAGTTTATAGCCTATGACGTGGTGATGTCTTACATGGTGTATAAAATTACAAGTAGGTTTTAATCTGCAGATGAAAACAGCTGTATTCTGTATTTTTATTGCACTGTAACTTAGTATAGTACTATTAATAAATTAGCAGAACTCTCCTTCATGGTTTTTTTTTAGTTTCACCATAAACATTGCATTGTTATAGAATTTTAAGATTATGTTATTTCTAAAAACACATTTAATCTTTTAAATGTGGAACAATAACTTTAATATTTTAGACAGGTTTCTAGATGTCATCCAGAGTCATGATGTTTGATGTCCCAAAAGGAATCTAACTGAGCTCATTTAAACACTTTGACCTAAGCAGAACTATTTTCCCTCTGCTTTTTTGTCAGCACGATGCTGATTTCACTGTCCTTCTCTTCACACACTTTCATGACTATTATAGAATTATTTTAGCTTTTAGATGCAAAACTAACACAACATTTCTATGAGACCGTTATACTTCAAACATTGCACAAGGCAAATGAAATCTATCTTAATTCAGATGATTTACAAAATGAAGTTATGGAATCTGGTTCATAGTTAGTCAAGTAATTGATTCATCCTCCAAAAAGAGCCCTTTTGCCTTTAAAACCACAAAATATTATGTGGATCAAATATGAAATATTCCTTAGTTCATGATATGGCTATTTTGAATGCCATTAATCTGCTGTGTAGATCAGGGAATATTAACTGACCCTGGTTCTTCTTTGGTATTAACAGGCTTCAGAGCTCATGGACATCCAGCCTCATGCAAGTGAAGGCCATGCAGCCCTCAGGAGTCTTGCAGCCCACTTGGCCTTCTTCTGGTCTTGTCTTTGTTTACCTTCTTTGTTGCCTCTTGAGTCAGGACTGCCCCCCCCAACTCATTTACATTGCTTTTCCATCACCCTATGTCTTGTTTGGCTTGCTCTGTGTCTTTCTCTGCAAGGGATTTTCTTTTTCAAGTTTCAGGGCCACAAAATAGATTCTAACTAAGATTCTGATCATTTTCTCTCTCTCTCTCTCTCTCTCTCTCTCTCTCTCTCTCTCTCTCTCTCTCTCTCTCTCTCTCTCCCTCTCCCTCTCCCTCCCTCCCTCCACTTGTATGTACTTTCTTCCTCCTTTTTTCTCCCTCCTCTTTTCTCCTTTTGCCTATCCGCTCGCTCTCTTATGTTCACACTGTATCATGTCATATGAGTCACCATGGTAACCTGAAGGACAGTGCATTCATATTAGAAAAGTCATTTGAGATTCCACTGAAAAAGCCTCCAAGTAGGTCGTTTGTGTCTTTAGACCATTAGGTGGTCAAAAGCAAGTCTGATGTCAGACTAATTATTTTACACCTAATCTTGTAGTACACAAAGGAACAAAAATAGAAATCAAGGACACATCTGGCTTTATATTTACACAAAGTTGGCACAGAAGCATACATTAAAATGCAGTTCAAATAAAGTTAATTTGAAGAAATGTCTGCAGAGCTAGTGGGAAAAGGTTTAACCCAAAACCATAATCCATGCTGAACTGTATGCAGCTCCCAAGGAAGACAGTAAGCGAATGGACGTTCAGAATCATAAAATTGTCAACATCCATCTAGCGGCTTGTGCCACGTTCAAGCTTCTTTTCATTCATGTCCGACTTCTGACCAAGACGAAAACCGTTTCTAACCACTGCATATCAACATGAGCATATGTAGTCAAGACTCTGTTTGTCTTTACTTAAAAATTATGTCAACCATTAGATACGATTTTAAATACTGATTATGGTGCGTTAACAGTGTAAATTAGGCAAATATATTCGGTGATTAGTTAATAGGTCATATGCCGGATAAATCTAAGATGTTTTGATCAAATACACTTTGTTCATATGTTCTTCTAAACAAGACAAAAGGAGAGAAGACTGCTGCCCCCTGCTGTTTATAAAAAGCAGTGTAAAAAAAAGTGACAGAAGGTAGCAATAGTAGTGGCCTACACAGTGTGTGTGTTTATGATTCATAACGCATCTCAGAACAGGAGAGCTCTGACAGACCTTATTTACACGGCGCATATCAATGCCCTGTAGCTGCCTATTATAATGGCTTTCTGGCTGGTCTTGACCTGAACAAAATTACATTATTCATTCTGTGTTAAACAAAAGTTTTTTTCTTGCCTTTCTTTTTATTTATTTAATATTTTTGCCTTGTTCCAAATTAAGAAATTAACTCTACCGGGACATGAATAATTATTCGAATTTAGCATCGGGGACAACAGCCCTGAGGTCAGGAGGACAGGGAGGGAATTGTGGGAAGCCAAATCGATGATTCACAGCCACGCTATTTCTTATTAGCTGGTAGAACAAAGGAAAAGACTCATGTTTCTTCAAGTGTAAGTTGAGGTGAGACGGAGTAAATGGCTGTAAACAGAAGGTTGGCCCTAACATGAGGATTCTGGCTCCATCCGTTTTGTTGAATGCGCGATGACAAATATGGCACCACTTGACTGGATGTAAAAGCCCTTATGATTTGCCTGTTGAAGGAAACATGTAAAGGATGTTGATCTCCTAAATCATGCCCTGGGTACTAGATCACACTTCAGAGAGCCTGTGAACGGCAGAGAGGCTAGAATGAACTGAGCTAAGGGTGTTACCAAGGCATAACACCTCAACGTTCCTGCTGCCTCTTCCCTGTCCTTAAGAAGTAAGAGAGAGAGAGAGAGAAAGAGAGAGAGAGAGAGAGAGAGAGAGAGAGAGAGAGAATGGGGGAGTTTGAAAAGCATTTGCAGGGAAAGAGTGTGACCTTGCATTAGTTGCAGCAGCTAGGCCAGCTCTCAGACGTCCACCCCCCATTCACACCAAAATGAAACCGCTTACAGTTTAATTAAAAAGGAGTTTGCATGAGTCAGTGTGTTTTTCTCACACTTCACACTTCATTGTAATGGCAAGGGACCCTGCTTTTTTGACTATTTATCCAAATGACTTATTTACAGTGGACTATATTTATAGTTCATAAATACATGCATGTCGTATGATAATGTTTTTCAAGAATCACATCTTGGTAGATGAAAAGACACATTTTGGTCCAAAAAAAGTGCCTTAAGGGCCATTAGTGTATTTTATAAAAGCATAAACTGGACTTTAGCTCCGATGTTTTGTGCCCTTAGCTGGAGTGTCTTTGTCACGATCAATCTTACAAAAACTACTAGCACCTCAGTTCTCAGAGGACAGCTATGAAGTGGGGAAAAAACATGTCATGTAACAGATCCATTATTACTCTGAGGGCCCGTGTCCGTCATCTCTACCACGACCCCAAAGACTGAGGGGGAGAGGGAGATGGAAAATGCAAGAAATTAAAAAAGTTGTGACTCCCACAGTAATTATTTATGGCATCTTTCTCTGCTGCTATGGTTACATTCACACCACGTACATGAGAAAATTCAGGTGCTCAGCTGATGCTAAATGTATCTATCTCTCTCTCTTTCTCTTTCTCTATCTCTCTCTATCTCTGCATCTCTCCCTACATCATGGAGTTACATCTTCCCAAACACATAGACTGCAGCACAAGAGTAACTGGGGAAGTTCAGGTTAGATGTAAACATGCTGATCTGAACCAGAACACAATTGTGTGTCTGTCAGCACTCCAAGTTTCCTAGTTAATTTCACAGTTTGAACATAGGCAATAAGGGTCAGCTTTTTATTTACCAAATTCGATGCTTCCCCATGACAGTAACCATTCACGGTCATTACTTTCCTGAATGGTTTTAGTGAGGACGTGGCTTGTATGTGTGACACATGTCCAAAAGGATGAATGAACGTATCCAGTAATTTGGGGCTTGGTTCTAGTCATACAGTGTGACCGAGTCTGATTTAAAACACACGTGGCTGGGATGTCGCTGTGTCTAAGAGACGGAGGATTGTAAACATAGCCAGTGGGGCAGTAGAACATATAAACCAGCGTTCGCCGAAGTGGCTGCGTAGATAATTGATATTGTGTTTGAACAAGCCCCAGCAATGGATTAATGATTTATACAGGAGCCAGTTTACACAAACAGTGAAGAAGACTGAACACTGTGGCAACCTGCTCACAAGAGCCCTGCTTGAACATGTGGAAGAATGTTCCACTCTCTCCCCTTTTCAATCTCATTGATTCCAAGTACCAGAAAATGGGACTCTGAATACCCATTCATTCATTCATTCATTCATTCATTCGTGTGTGTGTGTGTGTGTGTGTGTGTGTGTGCTCAAGCTGGTGGAAACTTTTGTTTTATGGAGAGGATGTCATGAGGTTAAACTATAAGAAGCGAAACTACTTTTCACCAGGCTCACAAGAAAAACTAGTAGTAACATACATACTATTAGTAATATACTGTACATACATACTATTAGTAATATACTGCACATACATACTATTAGTAATATACTGCACATACATACTATTAGTAATATACTGTAGCAAATGACATATCATATTAAATTAAGTGTAATAAGTGTAATACCTTGATGAAAATATGTACTTTTCCAAAGCCATCAGTCAGGATATTTTATATTACTGTGTTAACAGGAGCATCATATATATGACCTTTTTTCAACAGACATATCACTAATACACTTCAAAGCAAAATTGATTCCTGGATCAGAACTGACTACACTGAAATATCTGTAGGTCCAGCACATCAAAAATTCTGCCTTTTCTGTCACCAAGCAGATTAAGCTCTTTGTTAACACCCCTACATCAATCATTCTTATGATATAATAAATATTTAGTAAAAGGGAATTTGATAATAAAAAGTGTATGATAGCAAAATATGATATGCAAGGTATGTTGCACATGGTAGTAAATTGCCGCAAAATAAGGTTATTCTGTATGTTAATTAAAATATCAAAAAGGAATTTGATTAAACATGATATCGGATAAGAACATGATTAAAAGATTGAGTTTGACCCAATTCAGCTAAAATATCTGTCATTTCATAAAATCAACTGTGCGAAGATCATCCTTCTTCATCAACAAAGCAGGTTTTCACACCTTGTGTTAATGGTACAGCCAGGGCTCCTGTTTACACCTGTTTAAGTTTGCACAGTTCTCTTCCGAACACAAATATTACGCCACCTTCGGCCATGGATGAATGTGTTAATGACTTTCAGACGTTGTTCAGGCAGTGATGGTTTTTCAAACTATTTGTCGTAATCGTTACAACAAGCGGAAAAGGATGAAAGGATGGTTCTCAGATTATTTTCTAATAACGTAAGCAAGGAGAGACACGCGCGTAGGCTTGCAATGCGAAACTCCCAGTGGCTAATAACTACGACGCCCTCGTGTGAGAATAGCGGTGAAGGTTGCCTAGAAACACACTGCTAATTGTGACTAAATACTTTAAACACAGTAGAACTCAACGTGAAATCCGTCTGCAAATGAAACCATCCAATAGAAGGCCTTCGAGTTTATCGAGAAATAGTGAATATTTTATTTGATTTTATTTGTTTTATTCATTCTCCAATAAATAAAACATGAACTGTTGCACATTTACGGTAAAATTCTAGTCCGCCTTAAAAACAAAAGTGACCCACCAAAACAGTTCAGCAAGAGGGAGTAGGAATTGCATATGTCTATAGATGTCTTAATGTACAAGCAAATCACCCGTGGACTTGCAGGAGTCGATGGCTGGCTGTGAGCAATCTGACCTTGGACAAGAGCCCATTTCAAGTTTCTGACCATTACGCGCTTGGGAGCATATTAGGTTACACGTGCCTGTATAGCCAATGTTTAATTGTTTAATTATTACAATTCGTCTAGATTAAAAATCTCCCGCAAAGTAGCACCAGCTCTGGAATTGAGGGAAAACTTATTATTTACTGTCTGTGAGAAAGTGCTGTTTTTCCATGTGGCTTTTAAACCCAACCTTTAATTGATTACACTGACAGAGTTACATAACATCCCTGGACCGAAAGGATGGCGCTGTCTTTACTCAATCCATGCGTAAAGACTAATGGCTGTGAGTGCTGCGTAATCGTCTTCTCAACCTATAAGTCTCCAAGTACACTTGTGCTTTCTCTCGCTGAAGTAGAAGGATGCAAAGTAACTAAGCCTTCTTCAAATATGTATAGGTACCTTTGTGTGTGTTTCGGGCGTCATTAATGTACCATAAATCAATGAATGACACGAAGACGCGAGAAAAACGTCTCTAGGCTTCTCAGGAAACCGCGGGTGCGTGGGTGGGAAGAGGTGGGCTTTAGAAAGCGCAAGGAGCGATATATCCATGAGGTGTCTACTCCTATTGGTCAAAGAAAAGAGTCCTGTCTTATGTCAGTGTGTGACACGACAGGCAGCGGAAATAAAAAGAATAAAGAGCCTTGAAAGTCAAAACAAGCTCGAAGAGTTGATGGCTTCAGAGTACTTGACGATTCGCTGAAAGATTTATAAGGTTTTTTTCAACACAGGTAATTGCATTAAATATTTACCCTACCGTAAGTAAGGCAAACTCTGATTTATATGGGTCTATTATTGTTATTATCGTTCTTGCTATTGTTATTGTTATTTCATTTAAAAAGCCTAAAGTTTTGCATAAAGTTTTTGAGGAACTTGAAAACTCAGAAACCTCATCAATTAAGACAGAGATCAACAGACGTAGATTTTCAGAGAAATGCGTAACCAAACTCTTTTCTTCTTGTGTCTCTCCTGTATAGAAACCCCAGAAGAGAATGGCGTGGTATGTTTTGGTGTTAATGTTGAGCTTGCCGTCTCTGTCTCGGGCAGATTGCTCTGCGCAATGTCTGAAATGTGCAGAGCAGATCTCAGATTTAAACTCTCCAGTGAATCGCTTGGTAAGACTTCCTTTGCGTTTATTGTCACCCGTATTTATATCCACAAGTAGTCTTTTCTTTCTTTTTTCGGGGGTTCGGAGAAGAGGGATGTGGAATTTTAGAAGTAGCTGCCAAGTGTATCCCCCAAATACGCAGCCGTTATCAAGAGAGACTGGTTTTCTGTATCTCAGATAACTGCAATGTAACAGTGCGCTTCGACTTTGAAGCTTTGCAGCGGTTTCGTTGGTTCAGCACCACGGACAGAGCGCGCTTCAACGCTGCGTGACTTTGAAAAACACAACTGCTAAAACTGAACTTAAACGACATAATTAATGTCATCTTAACACAGTCCTTGAAAAATATCAGCCAAATACGTTAATATAACCCAACTGTATAAGAAACAATGTGGGTAACAAAGTGAATATCACGTTTATGGTTAAAGTTCTTTCTATATTCCCCCGTTTCCAGACCTGCACCTTAGAATGTGAAGGAACTCTTACATCCACCATCGAACTAGACCGGTGTGAAAAGGCTTTACAGGCGCTCTCAGATGACTTAAAAGAGGTCAGTGAAGATTTAACGGAAGAGCGAAATGCGCTAACTGAGGAGGACATGCAAGCGCCGGCTTCGAACCTGGTGAAGCGGTACGGAGGATTCATAAAAAGGATCGACAGAAATAAAAACAAAATATTCATTTCTCCATGGAAGGAGAACGCTATACAAAAGGGATTGTTCGCAAAAAAATACAGCGACGCACTCCTGAAACTGGTGGAGAGAAACGTCCCGGAGCTGTCAGAGGACGAAGACGAAGGGGAAGACGTTACCTCCGAAAATGAAACGGGAGTTTATGACAGTGACCTCCCTTTAAATGAGGTCAAACGCTATGGAGGATTTCTTCGGAAATTCGGACCAAAGAGAAGTGACTCCATAGATGAAACTAGCCAACAGGAGTTGCAGAAAAGATATGGGGGTTTCATGAGAAGAATTCGCCCCAAGTTAAAGTGGGATAACCAAAAGAGATACGGAGGCTTTTTACGCCGCCATTTCAAAATTTCAGTGCGATCTGACAAGCCTTCAGTACTACACGATTAATTTGGTCGCTAAATTGCTGCGCAAAAGACAGTAGAACTCAAACCGCAAATTCATTCAGTTCACGTTGTCTTATGACTTTCCAGAACTCATACGTGTGTGGGTAACTATTCTGTCCAACTCTGCTAACATTCGGACTCCATAAGCACCGGTATCATCTACTTTCGCGGCAATCATGTGTAATGCTCCAGGGCCAATGACAATGGTGACCAACCATTTTGTTATCAGTAAATGTCTCAGATGTAAGCAACCGATATATGCTGCAGTCACTGCTTGTTGAAATTTACAATAAAGGGCAAGACCTTTATTTGCCAAACTTGCAACTAAACATGTTTTGTGTGGCTTACGTTTACTAGAATAAAAGTATTTAAATACCACCCCCACCCATCCCCAAAAAGGGTCGAACGAGTATTAAAACCCTAGAACAGCGTTGTTAAATTCTAGGTGTTGGTCAATCGCAAAGTTTGGCTCAATACTACCGAAAAGTGTTAAAGTCCAGAAAAACTGACATAATTTTCCAATAATGACTGTTTTTTTCTTTTACATATTATTGATTGGTGTGGATAAAGAGCTTATTGTTCTGATATCTTAACTATTTTTGGGAGCTCAAACACTTCATAAAAATTCAGAGTGCTGAATTTTACTTTTACCAAGAGAACAAAAAATATACATCTTCCACCAAAGACACCACCTTATATTTATTGTGAAACTGTATTCTATTTTTTTAACTGAGCAAAATCAGAATAGTTTTTGTGCCTTAACTTGTCAGAATAGTCTGTCTTTATACACACTTACAGACAACATTCTGTTATTGATGTCCCTGTGCAGCTGAACCTATGTGAAGGCAGGGCCCTGAAAGTCCTTTTCCATGCACTCTCAAGGAAGACAAAGGTGATTAAGAGATGAATGGACCAGACTCCACAAGAAAACCCACAGAAGAAATATACTCCTTAAAAGGACATGCACCAGAGAGCTCCATCTCCTCTACTCCCTCTCACTTATATGAAAAGCACCCATTCTTTTGTTTCCACACCTACAGTACACACGTCTCCAATAGGTATAGAAAGAGGCGTTTGGTGCGGAACTGTCTGTGTGCGCATGCCATTCTGTTTAATGTAACCACACTGGTACTGGACAAACTCATCGTGGTGTAAAGCAGGTTCCTGGCATATTCCTACACATTTATGCCCTTTGTGCCTGCAAGACAAGAGATACCTAAACACACACTTCTAAGAGGGAATCAGAGGGGCTTAGTGAATGTAAAACTAAAGAGATGTGACCGATCCGCTGGGCAAAAGCTGGCCAGCCGTTTCAGTCTTCCTCTTATTGTGGGAGAAGTTCCACCTTCCTTTTTCTGTACAAATCCTGCACGCATGTTGATCTGTATCTTTGCACCATGTTGTCAACCTCACATGTTGTGACATTTTCAAGCTCCTCCTTGGGAGATGAGAGATAAATTTCCACATCCTGGGTCAAATGTGACCGGAAGTGCCTGAGCCTGGATGATTCAGATCATCGTGGAGCAGTGTTAAAGGGACTCACAAGATTACTATAAAATTCAAACAATGCAGATTCTGGAGTGGGAAAGTGTAGCCTCTGTGAGGGTAGTTTACATTTATGCAACCACTGCAAACCAAATATCCCTCAATTCTTCCTTTCAGTAACCTGTCCCATTCAAAGAAATTCACAATACATTTTCATAATAAACATTCAACCCGCAAATGTTCTTCCAACATTGGGGACAAAAGTAGAACTGAACTACCAAACAGAATGGCAGGGGAAACTGCCAAAATTCAAGAGAGATTTTGATCACAAAGTAAATAATAACTCCAATACTGAAAACCAGACAGAAATATGCTTTAAAACAAAAATCAATAAAATTCCATTTTTAAACTTTTTGAAAGTTATTTTACAACAGATTACCTCTTCAGAGTTAGTATCTTTTAAAAAAATGATCTAACATTAATATATATTACCCAACAAACTGGAAAAAAAATGTTTGGGGGAGGTGAGTGCTATGACCATAATTTGTTACAACATTGAATGTAACTTAATTATAACTATAATTAAAAAGAAGGAATAAAAATTAAGTATATAGGAGTAAAAACAATATGAGCAGTGGAGTGCAGAATTCTCGTTTTACTTTACCACTATTAATACACCCATACATTGTTCCTGCACACGATTAAGTATGTTAACGTCTTACTGCTTGTAAGCAAACTGACAACCTTCCAATCAATCTACCATCTTGCAATAAACCCCCATCTCTCATAAATTATATCAGTCCTATATTACCTTTCCAGAGTGCCGGTAAACACTACACATGGAGATAATTTAGGAATGCCTGTCATTTCCACCAAAAACATCTGCCTGTAAAAGTTAATATCTGTAGTGCCTGTATGAAGTCTTGTGACCAATGCAATGGGAGAGTGGCCAAGCTAATGGGAAAGTGTCCTACCAGAAAAGTGCTTTTCTGCTTACTGATAGAGAACAAATCTGTCTCCTAATCTTACAACACACACTCCACATTTGAACTGCTTTTATTAACCTTTGCTTTGATTGTCTGCGTTTTTTGTGCTGGATCTCCATTCTACAGTCAACGAATAAACATTTACAGTGTGCCTAAGAAACTGTGTTTGTGTGCGTGTTCTTTAATTTTAGCATCCGCATCAAAGCACATGCGGCGTCACTTCCTGTTCCGATAGCCTAAGACAGGAGTTCACTTCCTCCTTACTTACGTTTTACATTTGACTGGATTTATGTTTCCAAACCGATACGAGCAGGAAGAGATCGGCCGGAGGTGGGGGAGACCAGGCGGGAGGCGACCCCTGCCAACAACAAGCCCTGAGCATATGGTTGTTCCCTGAAATGAAACTGGAGACCAGCCACACCTGAGCACAGCAAGCCTTCACCTCTTCCACAAGCACCTTTATCAGAGCACTACAACCCAGTCGTTCTTCTCCCTCAGCAACACAAACTATACAAGGCACAGCTTTTATGTTTATCAGCAAGTAGCTATACAACACAATGAACAAGAGCAAAATCAGTTTTTGCAGATTGTGATACCAATGTAAACAGTATGATGCAATTGTAAAGTAACTGATTTCAGAATTAATTATGGCCTGTGAGGGCTAGGATGAGTTTTGAAGTTTGTTAGGAAGTGAAGCACAGGATTAACCCAAAACATTAAACAATAATTCTATGAGTCAAGGCTTGGTTCCCAACATGAAATATACAATTTCTTTTGGCTCACTGCCCCCAACACAATCGCCTACATGAATGATCATGTTTCACATGAAAACCAAAATAAAAATAATTATGGACAATTTTATGGGAAACTTGGCCTTGGCTGGAATTTGTTCCTCCGGTTCTCATCAACTTTTACTGTTTGTCTTTGGTCTGCTGCTCAAGGCTGCCCTCTGTTGTCTCTTCTGCCTGAGCTAGCACTGTATCTACTGCAGTTGCACTCATGGGCACAGCCACTACTGTGCTGCCCCCTGCTGGTGCAGTCAGGCTCTGCAGCGTGGTGCCAGTCCCCAGGGTAGGCAGGGTGACTAGCTGAAAGGGGCTGACCATTTTCACGATGGCAGGTGCTGCCGCCCCCTCCTGTAGTGCAGCGGAACTCAGAACGGTGAGGTTGGGGGAGTCGGCCTGCAGCTCCGCGCCTGCCGGAGATGTCAGGACCGTGTAGCCTCCAAAGAGCGGTGCCGGGGCAGAAGTGGGCGCTCCCACGGCTGACAGGATTTTGTCCAAGGGAAAGCTTGTGAGCTGAGTAACAGGCAGGGTGAACTGGACAGGCTGAGTGTGCGGAGCCATCACCGAGGCGGGCCCAGAAGCGGTGCGGGTGAGGCGGGGCCGTTTGGAGGATGGAGGTGTGCCCGCTGGGGCCAGGGTCATGAGGACGTTATTGAGATGCTGAGATTTGTTCTTGAGTTCTTTCGCTCGTTTGCGATGCTCGTCGCACTGTTTTTCCAGAGCTTCAAAGCCAGTAGAACACACACACACACACACACACACACACACACACACACACACACACACACACACACACACACACACACACACACAATTTAAGTACATTTTAAGTACAATTATAAGAAAATGCATCATTATTACAACAACATTATCACAGCTTCTCTAGGCTAAAGGTAATAATTGAACAAAATTGACCATCAGTGTCACCACCAGACAAAGACACCAAACACTGCAGGAAGCTCTCTGCGTAATTAAAGTCATGATCAGACAAAGGTCTTAGCAAATACGATATTCCAATAATATTCACATCATACAGTACTCACCCACTAAGCTTCTAGTGTACTGCTCCCTGCAGCGATCCATTTCGCTCTTATGGCCTGCTAGCACTTTCTTAACCAGGTCCAACATCCCAAAGTTCTGCACAATATTGTTGAGCAGTGCTGCATCTATGAAGGGCAGAGAACATCGATTAAAACGGGTGCGAAAACAAACAAACAAACAAACAAACAAAAACTCTCAACTGCCATATTCAAGCATTTGCAGAATTAACATACATACACTAAGCATCAATACACATCATACACAAATTCATAAAGACCCATATTATTTCATTACCTTTCTAAAAGATTTATTAATAGTAGATAGAGAGAGACAGACAGACAAAAAGACCTTTACTGATCCCAAGAGGAAATTTGGGAAATCTGACCTACGACCTGTAGAGGTGGTTCCTGGATACGTTCCTGCAGTCCTCCGAGGATTTCCTCGATTTCTCTGTGCAGATCCTCCATGATGTGATCCAGTAACCCAGCATCCTTCAGGCCTCTCCAAAATGTCATGGTGTCCTCTGAGAACCATCACAAATCGTTCAACCGAGACCGAAGAATGTTTTCATCTTGACACCAAAATTCCATTCTTTATAAACACCTTCCAGGCACAGATGCTGTATTACTGTATCTTTTGTTGCCCCCATAATACATCAGTTTAAATGATGGCTTCTGGAATCTGTTAATATGCTAATTTGACTGTGTGTGTATTGAACACCCACCTCCTATAGCTGTGACCCACTCTGTACTGTCATCACAGGTTTCTGTGGCAAAAGCCACTGGAGATCCATTCACTGGAATGGCACAGTAAACATATATGACAGGCAATATTTATACGATAGTGAATGTCAACACTCACAGTACTATGTGACTCATAGAAATCCGGCCATAAGGAATCACAATATTTACTGTAAATTTAACACTGTTGTACACAAGTGTCCACAAGGTACTGGGACCTGGATGACCAACTGTGTCCCAAATGTCAACAAAAGAACAAGACACATGTGTAAGGAGTCCCGAAGGAAGGAGCGATTTGGATGTGGTAACTTTATGACAGGTTCAGGGCCCTTGTGATGTGCGGTACCGTCGGTGGAGGACGGCGTTACTGGAAAGCTCTCGCTGGACTGCTGGCTGCTGCTGAGGGACGCCCTTGTCCCTACCAGGTCGATCTTGGTGCTGCGGCATGTGTTGGAGCACAACTTGGAGTGCTGGTAGAAGTCGAGCTCTCCAGAGTCCATGATCTTCCTAGAGATGCCATCAAGGTTACACAGGGTTAATAGCGGCATCGGGAAAGCCAGACAGGTTTGTAATTGTCTAGTGATTCAAAGCGAATGTTGAAAAACATTTGTGAAAATGGTGCTGGAAATGCCTGGAATTTACTGTCAAAGAATGTGTGAATTGAAGAGACCAAGAAACCACTGATATAGAACTATGAAGAAAATGTGGTAACAAAGAATAAATCATAAGAGTAGAATTTGCAACAATACCAAAAAAAAAAGACTAGCAATGTCTTACAGCATCACGGAACAAAGGCATGTGCTTCCACACAAAGTAAACAATGTCCACATCAGACACACTGAGTTAAATAAAACCATCTTCTGAAATGCTGAGCCTGTCAGGGGAGGCACACACCTTAACATTGTTCCATTGAGGCGAATGGCTCTCTTCCAGTCTTTCAGAGTAGATTTTCCAGCTAGGTAGACAAACTCTTTGGGGCTAATCAGGTGATCGTTGAACTGTAACACAAAAGTATGAGGGTTGATAAGACCTTATTCTGCCCTGTAGGGTGCCACTGCCTAAGACAAAACAGCAATTTCAGAGTTCTAACTCAACATATCACCAGTTATCCTCATTTGATGAGAAACAAAAATTGGAGTATCTGACTGTCCACTGTCACTTTACTCAACAGAGGCTAAATGGGCCTTGTTTTAGCTCACAGCTGATTTCAGACCACAGGATAACACAAGTCAGTACCAGGTTTTAGCTAATGGGCACACAAATCATTCATGAGATGAACCAGGATTCTTCTCCAAAAAAGGTTTATTCTGAAGAGGAATTCAGCTACAAGTCTGCTGCCCTACAGTCTTACTGAAACTCCCATGCCTTTAATTAAGATTTGCATTTTCTCTACAAAAAGCAGCTTCTTCTGAAAGATCTGTGAAATCTGTTGAGCTCACAAGCACAACATATTACAATAATGGTGTCATCAAAGGACAGCAATAGGCTCTGCACTGCCACATGAGTATCGCATGAAAACCACTAGGGTCATTTTTGTTTGCATTATTCAGAGGGTTGTTACCAAGTTTTCCGACAGTAGGAGCAAATATGTGACTCATTTACCTGCACACATTTGACATTGATGCCAGGACAGACAAATTTTTTCCACACAAGATCCGCCTTGCTGTCACCACATGTGATTTGGTAAAGAATGTCTGCCTCCATGTCCATGTCTTCAGACAGCTTCACTGCATGAGAAATCACAATGGCTTACACACAATATCTGTCTTTTGGTCTTTAGTGCAATTTTCACAAGCTGATCCTACTCTGTAGTGTCTACGCAAAATGTTTTAGCATTTTGTAATTCTCGTCATTGTAATATAACGAACATACATGCACTGCGTCTCTGGACACCAATAAGCATGAATTGAAACCTCAGTAACAACTTGGCATGGAGTTTAAAGTTAAACAAAATAGCTGCTTTCTTCTATCTTCATACACACACACACACACGACCGCCAGTGGATAACAGTGGATGGCAGGAATGCCATGAATAACAATTGCTGTTCACTGCCCTTATTTGACCTCCTGAGCAGAATTACTGTAACTGACACTGGAGATAGTTTGCATGACCTTCCACCATTCCATATGATGAATTTCCAAGAGGAAGCTCCTGCAGACTTAACGCAGTCTGCAGGAACATCATGGTGTTTGAGCTGAGAAAACACTAAGCTACAAAATGCAGGAGGACTCTAGAGCAGAGATTTGGAGACTCTCATGTACAGAATCGCTAGATGTGTGAGACCAATTACTATTCAGAAGCAGTGCCAAGTTATCCCTAGGGCAGCAATAGATGCTGTTACACCAAGAACAGCCACTGTAAAAATGTTTTTTTAATAAGTCTTTAGAAACAATGTTTCAAAGGTCAATGATTTTCTTAAAGACAATTCCTACCAAGGACTGCATCCTTAGGAAGGGAGATGGTGGTACTGGACTCAGACTCCAAACTCTCCTCCATAATATTTACCCTGCATGTTAGAACACACCCATTAACCATTTGATTCATGACATTTTGGAATGGACATGATCAGCCTCATTCATAGATCTTACTACCCAACCTAAGATCTTTACTGATATTTATTCAAGTAGGTAAGACAGTGGTAATTAACAATATGTTCCCATCCTTGTGAGCTACAACACTGTAATTCTGAACGAGACATTTGAATTCCGTCAACCAACAAGAATTAAATAAATGGCTTTCGCGGCGCTTACTGCGTCTGTTCCAGGTCTGTGGTTCCCAACATGGTCTTCATTACTTCAACTGAAGGGGTCTGACCCGAGCCGTCCGGGGTCGTCACGACCACCACCTCCTCTACGTGAAGGTTCACCTCGGAGGACGATGCCATGGACACGGCCGCATACGACTGTTCCTTTCACACACTTTCAGAAGTAAACCGAAAGGAATCCGACGAGGCTGGAAGTTGAAGACAATGCAAAAACTCATTGTGTGCACTGTCTTTTACGAGGAGGGGGAAAGGGCGAGATGCGAATTCCGATTTTGGTTTGATTGATAATTACTTGCCAAAAACACACAATTGTTTCTAGGACACTGATGTTTCACTTCTACTGGAGAAAATTTAATTCTAAGTTAGATGATACCACGCTTTTCTAGACCACGCTGTCTATATGTAAACGGTACACCTGTATAATTAGCCAGCTAGCCAGCTGGCTAATACCAACTAAACTAGTGCTTTGAAGTTTAACCGATTTAAATGATGTTAGCCTGCTAGCCTATACATTTAGTTAGCTAGCACAAACACAACGGTGCAGCTGTATGATTAGCTAGAATTTGCTGACTTCTTGCATGCTACAAATGGTGTAGGGAGCCGTTTGGTGGCATGTAAAAACAAGTCACTACTGAAACATTTACGTCGGGTGTTTAGACTTTTGCCGTGCCCACGTAATTGTGGAGCGTACGCTTGCTAGCTACGCCTCTAGCAACTAGCTAGCTAGCTAACTAAAGAGCAAAATAAACCGACTAAAGGAGTTAACAAATACAATACGACAACTACGTAAAACATAACTTAATTCGATGTCAAAAGCACACTGTATGTACTGGATTAGCTTTCAACATTTATTTGTATAAAGTACTTTACCTGAAGAGTTTGAGTTTGTTTAGAAAGCACGTAACCGGTTGAGAGCAGTGCGCATGCTCAGTAATTCAATATAAGTGACGTATATTGAAAATACGCCGTCTTTTCTTGCTCATTGATTCTTTACATCCCTTGTATGTATTTTAAAGGCGGTGGAAAGTTGATTAATGATCAGTTCCTACACATTTTACAACCAGGATATGAAGAGTGGATATCAATTCCCCGGGAACTACAGTCAGAAAAATCCTTTTACAAAACTATGGTTGTACTTTTTCTATCTATATATTTTTCATCAGCTTGATCAGAGCTGTTGGTCAAGTTTGGTAGTTATGACCTATTCTGCATGAATGACCAATTCCCCCAAATATACTGATGTACTAAAATTACCATGAGTACATGCTAAAACATTACATACCTCAGCCCAACCTGTCCTAGAGCACTTACAACTGCTTGAGGCTCTTTGTGCCTTGGACAGTACAGAACTTGCACCCTGGAAGCTTTTAAAAACATATATTTTTAAAGTACATTGGCATTGTCTTGTAAGATCTCAGCACCAACCACACTGGCTTTTTCTAAATGACACCTTTAGAATGACAGTGCCAACATATATAAACATGTCCTCCACAGCTGTTCATTTTTGTATTTGTTGTTTGACCAGTCTGGCCACCCTGTGGAGAAAGCTCATTTCAGACAATTGTATCGACAATCTCGTTCTTTCAGTCACTACTCAGAGCTCATGGACATAGGTTCCTATCTTCCTCTCTGAAGTAGAGCATTGAGAGGAGCCAGCTGAGCCAGCCTCCCCTAAGGAGGTGCTCCAGGCAATGGAGAAGAGACCCATGGGAAGGCCCAGGACATGTTGGAGGGATTTACATCTCTCGACTGTCCTGGGAACACCTCGGTATACCCCCAGAGTACCAACTCCAAGTGCCCCATCACCACTGGGAAAACGTTAGTTTTAACCCTCCACATTTTCTCCATTTCTTCTTTCAGTCCCTGGTATTCTTCCAGCTTCACATATTTCTTTCTTTGGATGTTTTCCGGCATTTGGGACTCTTACCACTGCCATTTACTCCAGCTTGTTCTCCATCAATATTTGTGGTTCTTCTCATGTTGACTTGGGTTTGTCCAGCGCATACCTTGCATATGTTCCTGTTTATGAACCCTGCCTCTCCATTTTAGCCGTCAGGTGCTGGATCATCTCAGAGTCTCCTCTACACAGTTTGCATCTTGGGTCTCGTCTGGTGTGAGTAACCAGTTTCACCTGACATACTGTGTTATAGTCAACACTTGCCACTGTCAATTGTGAAATTTCACAATATGTTGAAAAGTTACAGTACATATAATTTTTAAAGATAACACACAAGATTGGTTGCTAGCTAGACAACTATCAAGCAAAAACTCTCTCACCTAATTCTTGCTTGCCAGCCAATACCAGTGATATTCTGTAATTTACATAATAGATAAACTTAGTTTATTATTTTTTAAAAATGTATTCACTTTCATTTAGATCAGCTGACTGGCTATATAGCCAGAGCAGTTTAGGAGATATCATTATTGCTTTGGTTAGATTAGGATACATGCTTGTTCAGTAAGAGAATTAAAAACAGCATCAAATAATGTCCATTTGTCTTTATTTTAATCAGCACATTCACAAACACCCCAATGAACTTAATATTTATTTGTAAAGATGAAAAATACAAACAAAACTCTTACCTGATGATAATGCACTGATTACCAAATTAATTTTGATTATTGCAGATTAAATAAAGAGACAACCCAGTAAGCACAAAATATGCTTTGCCAACAAGAAACCAACCAATTCAAGCTTCCTCTTGCCTGAACTGTTAGTTTATGGTTTAAGAATGGTAGCATTAGATTTAAAAATCAGCTACATTAGCATCATTGTGCTGCAGGTACAGTTCATAGTGAAAATGAAAATTAACCATTATATGTACACATGTTGAGGGTGGTGCGTTTTTGTTTGTTTTTGCAGTTTGCTAGGCTTGAAAGTGCATGTGTAGTTTGGTCACTTCTTCACAGTCAATCTGTCAAAAGAAGGAGGACTTTATTTATCCACAAATGAAATTAAAACAGCTGAAATACTCTAGTTTCACACAGATAACAGTAACCAAGTTGCTGTACGATGAAGTAGTAGTACTACATAAATAGTAATTAATCACATATATTGTGATTATTATGTTTTTCTGTGCTCAGAAATCAGCAATACATGTCATAATGAAAGATGGGGAAGTGAGCTGATACTGGTCTCTGCAGAGCAGTAACTCTTACCTCATCATCCATGTCAATAACAACTTCCAATCAACCGACAAAATTGATGACAACAAGATGGAGAATGGTGTGAGCAAACAGGAAGTCAGCAAAGGCTCTTTCTGGGGAGATGGATAAGAAGTCACCTTTGTTCTGTGGGTTGATCTGGATTCTCAGGCAAACTGGAAGAGAGGCAATCAAGGTAAATATGTGGGGTTGGTGACATCTGCATGTAGTTAAAACCCGAATTATACACAACGTAATGTTCAAAAGTCTCTCTGTTTAAGACAGACAGGAAAGGTTCCCCAGGATAAGATAAGAGCCTCAGCCTCAAGATCACTGTGAACAGGCATACCTGTTTTATGATTATTTCATCTAGTCCTGAGAACGATTTCCAGCCAACAAACAAAACTCTGAAATTAGTCACATCAGTAAAACACACACAGAGCAGCCACAGGTATACTCGAGTGAACAGTTCGATAGAACTGTGTTTCTAATAAAGTGAATAGTGAGTGTTGATATAACACTTTAGAATTTGGATTGGCCGTGACATTTCTAACAGACCAGATATCTACTTTTGACCCCAAGTTCCACACCAAGTTCTCCGCAGTCATCTCAAAATGAGCAGTTGAAATTTAAGTAAATTAGCCAGTGTGGACCAATTTCAAGACTGCAGATAGTGGTACTGTAACTAAGCAGTTAGAGCAACTACTAATAAAGTTTTGGCTTCGATTCTCAGGGAGCACAAGCATATTGTTATAATGATAAACATGTAAGACCAAAATACTGATAATGTAAACAGCATACATTAGCTAACTATATAAATGTACCCATGCTAGCTTGCTAGCCAACGTAGATAGAGCATCACTGACAATTCAGCTCATATACGTCGCTACCTAGCTAGCTAGCGCTAGTTAAAGTTGTCAAATTTAAGTTTGTGAGCAAAATATTAATTATCCATATCACCTGCAAGAATGAACGACCCGACGCAAGATATAAATCCAGACAAAAAGCTGTTGAATGGGAAGGTACCGACCAGCAAGCAATAAAGAAACTGCAAAGCACCAGTTAGCATAATGTACAGAAGATACGCATCCACCACTTTCAGCTTATTTGAGGTGCTCGTAGCATACTCCTCTAAAAACCTCGAAATAACAGAGATCACGGAATATGGCATAATTATTTTTTGGAACTAATTAATGCAAGCCTACTAATTAATTTGTTAAGTCTGACAGGTCGTGCAACACAGGAAATGCGTGTCACCACAACACACCTCCTCGTGTCAGGGAGACGTGATAAATAGTTCCAAATCGACGAAGTGTGTTTGGACGTCGTTTGCATTACAAGCTTTGCGAAGTATAAGTTAACTTGCTGTGACACTTGTGGATAAAAATAAACATTTATGATACTGTTTGTTTTCAATATGATCGTGCTCTTCCTACGTCGAACCGTACATTTTACAGAAGACGAAAGTTAGGAAACGATTCACGGTTAACATGGAGAAACACTGACAGCGGAACAAAGGATACGTTATAGTCGATGTCAATAGGTTTATTCATGCGGGACACGATTTTAAAGATTGGACTGTATCCTTGTGTGCCATGCAGGACGAGAGCGAGAGCGACGGAAAGTAAGTGGCTGTATCTAATCTTATAAGTCTGGTACTACGCCGTTACAAACTAGTTGGACTACGCAAATGAGTTTGGTCTCAGTACCACTGAGTACCACACTTACATATCTGCACTCTCGTTCCCAGGGCATCAAGATGGGCTTGGTGGCCCTCGTGGCGCCCTACCTCTCTTGCCCTCTTGAAGAATGCAGAGACAAAAATATTAGACCGTAAGTGTCTAATATTTTTTACAATACTATTGGATTATTTGATTTTTTAGTCTTTAACTTGAAAGTTTACACTTTCAAAAGTACAAAAGTATCTCACTCTTTCAGGTGTTCAGAATGATCTGTGGGCCCGTTTTGTCTCACTGCCATCTCAGGACAGAATCTGGACAATCACAGTTACTCATAAAAGTCTAAGAGCAGCTCCACGACCATGTAGGCTACAATTCTGTTTTTCCTCTTGGTATAGATATTATATTTTATTGTATCACTGTTGGTCTGTTGTATCTGATGAAATCTGATGTATCTGATGAGTATCTGATGAAACTAAAAGTCCACTTGAACATGAAAACATGAAACAGGTGGACCTCAGACCTTAACTGTTTCACTTCCCTTCAGCAGCCACCCGGACTCCACTGGTAATGGTGCATGGCTTTGGGGGAGGTGTGGGCCTGTGGATTAGGAACCTGGACCCCCTGTGTGAGTCCCGCCCCGTCTTTGCCTTTGACCTACTGGGATTCGGACGCAGTTCCCGTCCTCGTTTCCCACTGGACCCCGTCCAGGCCGAGCAGCAGTCAGTCATCTCCATAGAACACTGGAGGCGGGCCCTGGGCCTGGAAAAAATGATCCTATTGGGTCATAGTTTAGGGGGTTACTTAGCAACATCCTATACCATACAGTACCCTGACAGGTGAGAAGAAGTTGGCCTTGTTTGTAAACACTCTCCCTGTTCCTTTGTGTAGTAGTTAAATTATATTTCTGCTAAAATGTTTGCAGTATTACTAACCTGTAATGACTAATGTTCAGGCTAATGGGTCCAATGACAAATCTAATGTTTCCTCAAGCAAAACAAGAAGTGGAAAAGTTAAAACAGTGTCTTAGTTTTGGAAAAAAAATATATAATTAGAATAAACAGTCTAATATGTGAAAATGACTATCAGCTGATATTAAACATACGAATACATTGTGCAGCAATAACTTTCAGATTTGACATTTTGTTTCTAGCAAATGTGTAAAGATACTACCCAAACCACTTCCTGTCAAACGATATTTAGCAACGGTGCAACTTGCTTCTCGCTCTCCCTCTCTCTCTCTTTTACTCCCTCTGTGCACCCCCTCCAGAGTTCGTCATCTGATCTTGGTTGATCCATGGGGCTTTTCTCCTGTACCCCCAGAAGGTATGGCTAGGTTGGGATTCCCACGCTGGGTGGAGACTCTCTTAGCTGTGGCCTCTCTCTTCAACCCCCTGGCTGTGATTCGGGTCACAGGTCCCTGGGGTAAGAAGCCACGCGGTGGCAGGAGTCATAAATATGTTTGGCTGTATTGTTTTACTTGCGTTCATGACATCTGTAAACTGTGTAAAAATCAAAATAGGTATCCACACAAACGGAGAAGGACTACATAATCTGAAAGGTTGTCGTCCTGTTTCCCCTTCATCATCTGACTTGTCCATAGGTCCTAAGTTAATTGGTCGTGTTCGACCGGACTTCAAAAAGAATTTTGACGAGCTTTTTGAGGACGGCACCATTATGGAGTACATTTATCACTGTAATGCTCAAACTCCCAGGTACACTTCACCATAAGTGTATACATTGCTGACTTTGATCCCATATATTTTTGAAGACATTACATGTATAATTTTTTACTTTTACTCTCCACACCAATTGTAAGCAGACTTTGCTTGAAGTAACGTCATCTTGTACGGTAAACACAGTGGCAGACACTGAAAAGAAGTACCTAATTTCATCATCTCTCTGTCTCTCTCTCTCTCTCTCTCTCTCTCTCTCAGCGGGGAGGTGGGTTTCAGGGCTATGTCCGAGTCATTGCTCTGGGCGAAGAGGCCTATGCTGAACCGGGTTCACCTCTTGCCCCTTGATGTCCCAGTGACACTAGTGTATGGAGGCCAGTCATGGATGGACAGTGCAACGGGAGAGAGAGTCGCCCAGCTCAGACCCAACAGCTACACCCGCACAGTGGTATGACATGAGGGTCAGGGGGAGGATCCTGAAGTAACTAATGGCTCCAGCTAGGATAAACACTATTTTTGCATATTCATTAATATTCATTCATATTCATACTCTGTATGTTCTGTTAAAAAGCAAACGTGAAGTACACTGGTGCCGTTTTGTTAAAATGAGGAAGTTTTTTGGTCGATATGAAAAACCGTAGCTACTTTTGGCGAAGACAGTTTCATAGTTTTGCTCCACAGCTATGATCTTAAAACTGCTTTCAGTTACTTCATAGCCTTATTATGTGATTTAATGATAATGAAAACCTTTTGTTTCTCTGTCTCAGGTTGTAGAGGGAGCTCCTCACCACGTTTATGCTGATAAGCCTGAAGCTTTCAATGCCATGGTGCAGAGTATCTGTAACACTGTTGATTAAACCTGAATCTCTGTTGTGTGCCTTCAGTGTGTGCTTGTGGATTCCTGCTGGTATGCAAAATGCCACAAGAAATAATTTTTTAAAACTTTTATTTTTTATATGAATAAAGCATTATTTGTCAACTGTTTAATGTACAACAGGGTTTTTTCCACTAGAGGCCAGTGCATACTCAAAAAGAAAGACATTTGAACCACATCACTGGTGCTCTCATATGCATATATAATATGATAATTTGTATATGGCAGTTAAAGATACAAAAGATTAGACTTTTTAAATTAAGGTTTTAAAAAATTATAAAGAAACAGCAGTAATTCTCAGATATAAAATATTACATTCAGTTATTATGTCATTCAGTTATTTGGTTGTAACTGTTTAACACAAACAGTGCATTCACTAATAAATACAAAATATGAAATAAATAGGATAATCAATGAGTATAAAACAATGCCTGTAAATCCATAAGTAAATTTTCACTGTGTTAAGGATTTTGCACAGCACAATATGTGGCACTTGTCTGGACATCTGAAGTCCGTTAAACAGGACAACATCATAATCTTGTTTCGGCCAGGTCAGTTGCAGTGAAATCCTTCATGGCAAGACTTATATAGTGCAGGTATAAATTCAAGAATTTCCCTCTGGGATCAATAAAGTATTCATCTGGTAAGTTTGGCCATTTAAAACGCAACTTTTCCAGTGCCCTGTAGTGTGTGATACAGTAACACTCACACATGGTAGCCCACTCCTGAAGACTTAATGCCCTAAGCACTTTGTGTTTTCCATAATCTAACAGACCTCATTTAATTTACCAGCTAATCACTTAACCCCTTGTGCCAAGAATCCTGTGCAAATACACAGGACTAGGAACCACTGCACCATTGTGACATAGAAATAGTATAAACAAGGAACACTGGGAAGACGAGTCGTGAAGCGTAAACACTAAATGGGAGCCAGGCAGAATGCTCCGCCGTGCTGGGACACGCAGAGGCCACGTGGGCAAGAGGCTCGCCGAGCGCACGCGCTCCCTCGCTTTTTCATTTTTCCTTGACGACGATGTTGGCGACGCCGTGGACCTGCGTGAGCTGCTTACAGTGCAGAGAAGCCAGAAGCTTATGCGACCCGGCCAGCGTGGGAACGAACTTTTCCGTGAGACTGACCGTAGCAAGACTGGCCACGTTGCTGAAAGAGAGCCGGAGAGAATGCGGCAATGTCATAGTAATAGATACATCATTTGCATTTGAGGGATTAATAACTGAAATTCGACAGTAATACTGAGTAGCGTCCATTAGATTCAGCTAAACAGGAGGTCAAGTGAATCTGAGGTAAAATTTGTTGTTGTTTTGTCGGGTAAATGAATTTTTTTTCAACAGCTTAAAAAAGCACTAATTAATAAAAAGGATTTTGAAAAAATAAAACCGCTTCTGGTAGTACCACTTCCTGGCCAAACGTGTAGGAGTACTTTAAAAGTGTGAAAAAAGAGTAACCTACCCATAGGCGATCTCTCGGGCATTCTGCAGGCCCAGGCCCTCTATACGAAACTTTACGTTCATCAAAATGTTCGGAAGGGGGTTCTTAAATGTGAATTTAGCCGACGTCTCTTTTCCCACCACAGCGTCCCCTATAGGCTGTGAAGCAGAAACACATGGGCACAGGTTCAAATAACCTATATTTGTGAGGTGTACAGGCCACAGCTGTTTCTTCTGACAAAGCAGTAACCAAGTTCAAAGACAAATTTAAAACAGGTGTAAGACTGGTGTAAGTACTGTAAAGCCTACTCATTCTCATCACTGAACACTATCTAAAGGTCTAAGAATATATTGATATATTTTGTCTGTGGGCAGCCTTGATGTCTAGAATTGTCTGGTTTTAAATGGTCTGTATCTCCCTTCCACAGGACTGAAACATAAAAGTACGGTATGTCCTAACTGGGGTTAATTTGCAGTACACCCAGGCAGTTGGGAAGTCTGTAGGCAGAGATCATCAAAGGTGGGGGATGTACAGTCTAGCACTTACAGTGATGATGATGTCTGGAGTTCGCAGCCGGAAGTTGTACTGGGTGGCCAGAATCTGCTGGGTTTGTTTGACCCGTCCAGACACTGTGAGCATGAGTGCAGCATGGTCCACCAGCTGACCCATATACTGCTGGTGCTTAAGGGTCCACGTCAGAGTCTGCTCTGTAGATGGGTGAAGAGACAGACAAATGATTTACAACTCATCTGCATCACTGTAGACCCCATTGTTACAGATTAATCTAAAGACTCTGAGATAAATACACTGAGTCAATCTAAATGCACTGAAATAATCAAAATTCGACAATTGAGAATTAATCTAGAGATAACCCATAATGCATCTGTGGATAGCAACTACATTACAAGTTTTAGTATTCTACAGCTGAAAAGTGTTGCTCCAGGTCAGTGTTAAAACATCTGAAGGTGCAGGAGCACCCAAATGTATGAGTGCATTTAAAACACCGAAGCTTCCATTGAAGGCACACACACTCACCTTCTTTGGCTTTGAGCTCTACTCTCATGTTGTCCTTCTTTACTGTGGCCTTGTACACACCAGTGTAGTATATGACAGCAGCCTCACTGTACAGTGAAACACTGCGTGCTTCGGAGCTGCTGTTCTTGAGGGTGATAGACAGCACGGCGTCCTCGCCCATCTTAGGCCCCTCCCCTTTCATGGAGATCTCGATGCTGACGTCCTTGGAAGCTGCAGAGGTGTAGGTATTGGGCCTGGAGCCGTAGCGAGCCGCGTTCTCCACGGTGATCCGTTCTTCTTCAGACCCTAGAGGAATTGATGAGGGGAAGCAGAAGCAAAGGAGGAGGGAATTAAGGAATTAATAGTGTGTGGTGTACGCATGTAAGTATATGCAAGACAGTGAGTGAAGGTAAGAAAGTGTGTGTGTCTATGTGCACGCAGTGGTTTCACCTTCCGGGTACTTGTAGAGGTGTGTGATGTCTTCTCGCTTGTCAGAGCCCACCGCCTTAGTGCTGATACAATGACCAACGACATTCTTCTCAGAGCTGATCTGAGAGAAGGTGCCATCAGCTTTCCTCTGCCAGTAGATCTTATCACTGTTCACCTACAAACACACAAACGTAGCTCACCACTATGTCTCTTACAGTGCATACTAAAGCACTATGTTTGAGAGTGAGAGAGGGTGAATGTGAGAACAACAAAAACAGAGAGAAAAATGTGTCCAGTAAAAAAAGTTACGTTGTTGTGTTCCTGCAACCATAAAAAAGGGGGAAAGTTAGAGCATGTTCTTCCCCTGAGGGGTGCCTGCACATCCTACACCTGTTGTCACCACACCCTGTTCCCATGAGAAAAAACCCTGACCCCATGAAGTCGTCATGGTGCCATGTTCCCTTGAAGTCCCTGGTTTTGCCCTGTTTGCCTCCGGATCCACCAAACCTGGTGACCGCCACCACCACTGACCCGCCCTGATCCTCCACCGGCCTCGTTTCCCCCTCTGGCTGCTGTTCAGTTTTCTACATGCTCTGCTCTTCTGACACAAACCTTCCATATCGAGTCGAGGAGTTTGCATGAGTGTCTGTCCCCATTACCATCACTGACCCTGCTTCCACTTTCCTCCAGCCCCTTGTCCACTCTGTTGTCCAGACTCCTGTCCATTTCCCTGCTCAGCCAGTCCCAATGTGTTTTATCTTCTGCTCCTCCTGCACATTTTCACTTCCAGGTCCTGTCCCTGTTCTCACCTCAGCTCTTAGTTCTTCACTGAGCACCACAGGTTTCTGTTTGTTTTGGTTTTGGTTTCCATGGCAACGTTTTCCATGTGACTTTTGCCTTTTGTTGCTTTCTCCGCCAGTGAATGCCCTGGGATGGTTTCAGCTGTCCTGTTCCCCTTCATTTTCCTGTATATTTATACCCTGCATGTTTTTATAGGCTGTCTCTGGTGATGATCATTATAATTACAAAGCCCATGTCATAGAGCTTGTTGTTTTGTAACTTTCATCTAATTTTGTCTTGCAAATTTTGTCATGCCTTAACCCCCTTACATTTCTCATCAAAGTTTAGGTAATTAGATTTGTTACATTACTAAAATGTTGTGGTTCCTGCCTTGGCTCCTACTCTTAGGGGTGTGTATTGTGTGTGTGTGTGTGTGTCTGTGTGTGTGTGTGTGTGTGTCACGCCTCCATTCCATGTTCATTACTGTCTTGTTAACGTCATTCGCTATACCTACTGTATGTTATTAATGTATGTATATAAACCCATGTGTTCTGTCAGTGTTTGTCCTGACTGACTGCTGACGGTGATTCAGCAATTGCCTTTGTTAGTGTTCTGCATTCACAACTGTCAACAAAAAAACATTTAGACTCGCCCTGTATTATTTTACACATTCATCATGCTTCAAAAATATATACTTAAGATAATATAAACAATATAAACTTATTACAGTTGACACTATGCTTAATCTTGGACGAAAATCTTGGATTTTGTGTATATATATATATATGTATATATGTGTGTGTGTGTGTGTGTGTGTGTGTGTGTACATTTGAATGTTGCGGTTTAGAGTTCTGTCAAGATCTCAGGAACAGATTCTGAGGAAATGCAGGACTAACAGACTAACCTCGGCAAAGACGAAGGGAGCGTCATATTTGAGGAAGACCTGTCCATTCCGGACGGCCTCCATGGAGGTGGGGCCGCAGCGGAAGGTGCCCTGGCTGGTCTCCTGAGGGGTGGAATCCACAACCTGCCAACCACCCATGCCAGCCGGGAGATCCGGGCGGGACATCCAGGACTCGTTCCACACGTGAAAATTCCTGCAGAGGCAGACAGGGACAATGGAAGAGGGGAAGTCAGGAAATGGGAGAAGAACAGCGTATTTCTCCTGCGAACCCTCCACTCTCTTACCCCCCACCCAAACTGGCATGTTCAGACTCTTCAGCATTCCACTTCACACTTTCTTTAAGGGTTTATAGACGTGTCCTGATTTGTTTAGTGGAGAACTAAAAGCTGCAGGTCCGCAAATATAAGGGTGCGAAAAAATTGTCACGGAATATGCATTAGCTCTAGGTAAAACTGACGGGCAAAAATTTATCGATTGATAAGAATTCATGTACTGACCTACAAAGATTTCCAAAACCCCTATCAAAACAAGTTGCACCATAAATAATACATAAACATTAAAATATGTATTTGATAACTGGTATGTTTCATAAAATGATAACGGCTCCTTAACATCCATGGTACCTCATATTACAAACATGGTTATATATTATAAACATGTTTAAAATACGTGTGTGTTTGTGTAAGGGGACATATATGAAATATATGTTACTGCCAGAAGCTGAAAGAAGCCATAATTAAGAAAAATAATACATACTTTGTAATAACGAATAAAAACATTAACGTACTGCTCACATGTGATTTTACAGAATTTTTTATGTGGGTAATGATCCGACAACTACAAATATTCTAGCTATAAAAAGTGTTTTTTGATGTTATAAAATGTTCCTTCATGACTCATAATTAAGTCATTGCCTTTATGACATCACTGTAGGGTTAGGGATCACCAGCGTGTCCTTATGTAAACTGAGGTCTCAGGCAAACATACTTGTATTGGAATTGAGAAAGTAAGAAAAGGGTGCTCATACCAGACTGAATCAGTGTTAAGATCATTGATCGGCTGCAGATTCTCATCCAAATAAACATCGACCGTCAAGGAAACATCAGTGTCATGGGCAGAACTGAAGTTTGTGACGCTGCGGGTGGGAATACCTAAACACCTAAGCACTGAGAGAGAGAGATAGAAAGAGAGAGAGAGAGAGAGAGAGAGAGAGAGAGAGAGAGAGAGAGAGAGAGAGAGAGAGAGAGAGAGAGAGAGAAAGAAAGAGAGAGAGAGAGAGAGAGAGAGAGAGAGAGAGAGAGAGAGAGAGAGAGAGAGAGAGAGAGAGAGAGAAGAGGTTATTCAAAGAGGTCCAAAACTAAAGTAACCAAGATAGGTAGATCACACAAAGTGTTGTGGACATACCTGTGGTAGTTACCCCAGAGAAAACCCAGCACTGCCCGTATTTGACAGGGGAGCCTTTACTTTTGTGGTACTGCTTCAGAATGTCCACGCTGCCACTCCAAGCTGTCGGAGCAGTTCCGGCCGAGTAATTATCTGACCAGTTACCCTCCAGAACCCCGTTGTCATCGGGAGAGTTAATCTGTCACACAGAGATTGTATAGGCAGAGGTTTAGGGCCCAGACCTATTTCCCACTGTGTCTGGTGTTTATGGGACACATACTCACCATGGCAGAAGCCACTCGGGTGACATTAATGGGGTCTCCCCAGCCTGACGCAGGGGTCTGACTTCGTTCCAGTATGAACAGGCATGCAGCCAAAATCCCATCGGCAAACTGTCCACAGCATGAGACACGGATACAGGCATGCGTGATTTAAAGTTTCCTGACACTCTGTGAATATACTACTGAAAGAATTCCAGAATTAAGTTCAGTACTTTTGACTGGTCACTTTGTCAGTAAGTCGCATTGTCTAAAGTAAAAAGGCAGACAAAGCCTAACAATCCTAATGTGTACACTGCTGTAGGGCCCAGGACCTGATGGGTAATACCTGTCCAAAGTTCCAAGTCCTGGCTCCGATCTGAAATTCTGTTCCATAGTAGATCCTCCCCATATCGTTCAGAACATACTCATTCCTCTCCTCCTCACGGTCCATGTACACTGTATCATCTAAGAGAGATCGAGAGATAGAAAGACAGAAAGAATGAGAGAGAGAGAGAGAAAGAGACAGAGGGTGTTGGATGATGTGATCTCATTTGCTGAACTCTCTATGGATATGGGTTGCACTGTAAAGACGCCCAGTATGAGCACATCCACACTTTTTCACCCTGCTCCCATCCTTTCATGTTCACTCTCTTTTAGTGCATACCTTCACACCAAGGATTAAACAGAATGTAGATATCGTTGTCAGGGTTGCGAGGCAAAGCGCTGCTCTGTGTTGCCACGGTGAGTTCATACCGACCAACAACAGCAGTTGGCAGGGAGCTGACAGACAATTTGATCTTGTTGTCCTTTTTTTCAGTAATTTTGGCCTCCCAGCGCTTATTGCTCAAATCATCGACTAGAGGGATATTCACCAGCGTGCCCTTTGATGACACTGGATTAGGACCTGTAACACACACGCAAGGCTTAAATATGACATCAGAGTAGTTGGCACTATATCAAAAAGCTGAAATACCCTGGTCTATGATCAGGTCTAACCATGGAATATTCATATTAATCAGTTAAAGAAGAGATGCAAAACTGGTCTCAGTTCAGATCTCAGAGTATTGTCTGCACCCACATTACTAATGGGCTGGTTCACCAAGTGCATGCTGGGCCAGAAAATCACTCATCAAAACAGAACTCACCTATTTTCAGCTCAAGGTGTAGTTTGTCTGTTTTAGGGTCAAAAGGTCGTGTGAACTCTATCCACATCTGAAATGTCTGCCCTCGGCGAATGATGAGTTGATCGCCATGGAAACGGTCCGTGTGATGCTGTTGCCGATTCTCATCCTTTTTGGATTTGAGGAGGTCAATAGCACACACTGTCAAGACAGGGAGGGAGGGAAATATGGAAGGAGAAAGAGTATGAACATTCCTAGCAAAGGTCCACTGCAAACAATAATGCCATAAAACAACCACTATAATGCTAACCACCACGGTGACCGGCAACTGTGCTACCGCACACCCTAAGCCTTGCAAACTACCATGTTCCATGGTAGCTCTCTCTGATTCCTACCTTTAATTTTGTTATCTGCTACCAGGGGCATTTCGCCATCAACATCCGTCACGTGTGGGTCGGAGCCATCAACGTCCGTCGGCTCTGTGTTGCGGCCGACACCATCGTCGCCCTCATTGCTCTCCTGGCCCTTCCAGCATGGGCAGAGCTTGCGCAGCCACCGTGAGCATGTCCTCTCCTTCTTCTCCAGCTCATCCTTCTCTGGTTCCTCCCACCCTAGCGTGACATCTGGAAAGCGTCCGATCATAGTGCGATTCCTGACCTCTTCTGCTGGCATGCTGAGCAAACAGTGGAGGAAGAAGAGGAAAGACAATTTTACATTTTATGTAGAAACAAGTGAAAAAAAAGCAGTGAACGTCTGGCCTTTTTGTTCTAGTTGCGTTACTGTGGAAGAAGTGCATGCTTATTTATGGATTGCCAGTATTAAATTTTTTCATCAAAATTGCTTTGAGATCTGTTGTAAGTTATTTTTGTACATTATAGCATGGATTATCTACATAATAACAGAATAGCTGAGGCATCAAAGAATCAAGTTTCTCTCAGTTGATAGATTTCACCATTCCTAACATTTAGAGTTCATTTAGGTTTTAGACTCTGTTCAGTCCGACTGACAGAGTACCTTCAGGGTTCACACCAAATTAGCTCAGCCCTCAGTATGCCTCGTTACAGGATCCTGGAGAACAAATTCACAACACACAGGTGTCGGGAAGATGCTCTAAAGTTTATTAACAATATAGAAGTTTAAATAGAAGAAAGATGATGTGGAAGGAGAGTGATAGTGTGGGGTAACATGATTGGTCTAAGGTGGAATCAACAATTAGATGACTGGTCTTAAGGATGGGGTGTGAAACGCCAAGAAGTGGCCTCCACTAAGAAGGTGTTTGGATTTTGCTCAGATCCGAGTCAGACCAACCATCAGATAGGAAGGGTGTTGTGTGTATGCTGAAGGACAGTCAAAATGATAGTTAGACACCAGTAGGACTGGGGTCAGCCAGACCGCCAACTAGTTTACCCAGAGAGAGACATTTAATTCAGAATGTAATATGGATCATGAATCATTAAATTCCCTTACATTATCCATCAGCATCTGGGACATTCTTCTTGTCCCTCACTCACTGCTACAGAAACCAGGCCTTTTGTTTACTAAACCTATGCAAAAAAAAAAAACTCTGCATCTATACTGTCAGGAGATGTTAGCAATTATTCGTAGTCTTCGGTCTCAACCCTAACATCAGTTTGACAACGTGATATTGCCAGACCACAGGATATAAAATAAGGTGATCTATCATATACGTAGCTACAGCATGTCAAGTCAAATTTTATTTATATACTGCTTTTTACAACAACCGTTATCACAAATCAGATTTACAGATGCCCGAGTCCAATCATATCACTGTTTCAGTCAAACACGGCTGAACATGCACCTGAACGCGCACCTGAATTCAACCCTTTGAAGCGAGCTAAGAAGCTAAATCTGAGAGAACGGACAAACATTTTGTCTGATCCTATCCGTTAGGAACGAGCCCTTCGACTCGCAGGCCTGAGAGAAAGCACGCCGGAGAAAGAAGCCCCAGGGCAGGAGGGTGACGACCTGCAGGGTCTGCAGTGTGAGAAAGGTGTGCGAAAATAACATGTATGCCGCAGTCCATTAAAAAACAAAACAAAAAGATAACCATCTGAAACCCTAACACCAGCATGATCGCAATGTGCCCCTGCAACATAAGAAGGCAGCCACTCAAACACTAGTCCTGGTCACTGGCGAAGGAATATAAAATATTAACTTGATACAGGGATAATAGTTATTAAGATAATCATGAATGACTGATTCAGTATACACCCATAGAGTTAATGTGGAATGGAGTGAATGTGTCAGATTATAATCCCCTAAATTTCCAATTGAAGCAACATTTTTTTCCTGTAGTCACTTTACCTCAGGTAAAATTAAAGGAAGACTTTGTAAAAAGAGTGCAAAGAGTATGTATTTGAGCCTTAGTCGAGAGAAGACAGCCGAGAGATACAACATTTGCAGTAATCATTTAGGAACGGGTAGGATAAAGTATTATGTAGAGATAGTAAATTATGTAGATATTAAATTACATTTTCGCAGTGTCTCAGTACCCTTAGATCCACACATATGACAAACACATTATCTGAAAATATCTAATATACAAAGAGCAGCTTAAACAAGTGTCCCAGTGTTTAAAACAATCGGGTTAATTATTCGCTACAAATCATTTATACATGCCTATACTGAACACCCAAGGTGACTAATTAAAAAGTACAGTCAATACAAATAACGCTTTTAAAAGTCGCGCTTACTTGATCGCAGTTGTTTCTTGGTCTGTGTATTCGTTTTGCGTCGTCTCAAACTGTTAGCCAAATCATGTAAGCAGTAGTATATATACCTCAGCTCCCTCCTTCTCTTCTTCAGTACCTCTGCTCCTCCCGGACATTTTCCCTCTCGCGCGTTCATTGGACGCTGCACCCAGATTAGTCATAATGGACATTCCTCGAGGCATAATCATAAGGATGTATGCGCGAGACAAGTGCATCAGTAGTTGGGGGATTTGTCTCCTAATATCTCCTACAAGGAAGTTATTCCCCCACCCCTCCCAGCATTTTGAACAGAAAGTAGAAAATTAATCTTTCCTTCTTTGAAACGAAATGATGTGCTGGCCACTGATGACTAAAGCCGTTTTACTTTTTGGTAATTTCACACTGTTGCACACATCCTAACGCACTAGCATTTACGTCGCAGACTTTGTGCGGTTATCTTGTGGATTAGGTAAGTGGCGAGTGGCGACCTGTTAAATAATAAAGATATGCGCTTTGACATGCATGTAACCCAGTTATACGATAAATCATTCATGATCAGTGTAAAGTAATGGCCAAGTCGCTCCAGAAGGCTGACATACACTGGAGATCAAAATTAGAGAACAATGTATGAACACTTAGATGACAGAAATAATGTAATCTATATTGATCAACATTTGAAGGGTTTTTTTTTGTAAGGGGTACACCATGCCACTAGAACAGTGTTTTTCAAAATACAAAAATTGAGTGATGAACGCAAGGAAGGAACCATGTGTTGTTGAAGAAGGATCTGATACACACTTGCATTCACTCTGCCATGTAGCTGTACAAGAGGTCCAACTCCTGCTGCCGAAAACATTCCCCAAACCATGACACTTCCTCATCCACCTTTCACTGACTTCTTTACACACTTTGGCTTCAGTCTTTGCCCAGTTTGTCGACGAACAATGTTCCCCCATCAGACCCAAATAAATTAAACTTGCTTTCATTACTCAAATGAACTCTGGTCCACTTCTCCTCTGACCGCACAACATGATCACAGCAAAGGTGAGAGTCACTGCAAAGTGGGCTTTCAGTCCAAATGCTCTTAAATGTCAAGACACAGTATGACGAGACAGATCTTTACCCTGTTCAGTGCTGAACTGGTGAGTGATTCCAGCTGCAGTGTTGAACCAATCACCCATGGAGATTCTCTGCATTATCCTGTCCTCTCTTGCATTTGTCTTTCATGGGACACCAGCCTTCTTGGGGGACTTGAATGAGTTTGTGATATTGTAAAGATGTAATATTCTACAAATCACAGAGTTGGAACGACCAACTTCTCTTGCTATGGCTGATAGAGTCACCCCTTTGGCTTTCATCTGGACAACCTGCTGCTGGAGAGTTTCAGTCATTTTGGAACAGGTCACCATTTTTACAAAATCAGTGAAAACTGGAAAGTTAGGCTGCCAGTTAAATAGGGTTTGTCAGATATTTAAGAAAATTGGCACCAGGTGCTAGATTAACACCAATAATTTGCACGTATCTGAAAGTGTTCTTTAATTTTGATCAGTGTTCTTTTTCAATTACATCATTTAAGTTTTTATGCTGTGCTTTAGAATATATACAATTTATGAAATAAGCTTAAAATACTGCTATTTCACTCCTGTTAGGATAATTTCATATAGCACTATACAATGACTTTGGCATTTAAGAAATTGTGTGTTGTTCTCTAATTTTGATCTCCAGTGTAGGTGTCCTCCCGAGTCTCTGTCTGCCAGACAAAGTCGAAAAACCGGACTGTCCGGCCCAAACCTAAGTCTGGCTGGACGTTCCATAAACCGATGGGCTTCACAGCTCTGCCCTGGGCTGTAATCTTCCTAATTCCAAGAACTAATCAAAATCCTGCAGTAGGCGTGGTGGATTATGATATTTTATGAGTTCACTCAGATCTTGCAGGGCTAGAGCATTTAGCACTTTATGCATCAACAAGAATGTTTTAAAATCGATTCCAGTTTTCACTGGGAGAAAGTGCAACTCTGAACCAACTACTGTGGTCAAACACTGTGGTTTTTGTAAGGACTCTTGGGTGCTGTAATCTGCTTCTGTAGTCCTAATAAAGTGGCTAAGGTGTGTATGTCTAAATACAAAACACGGATGACAAATGTTGACACTTTTAAGCCTCAAATGTAATTTATGTTCGAAACTACTTTAGAAAGTTAGTTTTAAGGCTTTAAGAGTCACTAGCATAGTGATGCACAGACAAGTAGATGCAAAACCATGGATCAGGTAAAAAATATGTCTTCAACGTAACACGTTTGCACTACCTTTAAGCAGAATAAAATAGTGGCATGAAGTTACTCTGGAGGTGAGTGTGGAGAGTGTAAGTTAACTGAGGAATGGATGATGTTCTGGAATTAGCAAGCATAATTAAAATAAAAATAATTGACGCTGTCATTTCAAGAGGGAGGACAGTCTGTTGCATTTAAAGTCGAGAAACGGGAGGGAAAGGCAAAATACACTGCATGTACAAGTCGAGGTATAAGGATATACACACACACACACACACGAGTGTGCAGGTGTCCACACTAAAACACACACGCACAAAAGAGAACTGCTTTATTTTATTACACGTGTAATAAATATATCTCATCTTATATCTCATCCCTATGGAAAAATAATCTTACAGAGATCATCAATATACAGGCCAGGCTCATGTACTGCAAACTCTTGTGTTTCAGAACCTTTTTTTTGTTGTTCGTTCATGAAGGGAATGATCTTGCATTTGTGCTTGTATGGTGGGCACCAAGTGGTGTGTGTGTGTGTGTGTGTGCTGTTAATTCAGAGGTTTATGTTCAGCAATCCATAAACAAGCACACTCTCCTTCCACTTTCCACTAACACAACTACAACAAAAAGGCCATTTATACACTTTTCTTTCACTTGTTTCTACATAGAAATTCCAGACATACCAAAAGGTTTCACTGAAGATGTTAAAGTAACTGAACACGCTCAGAACTACACCTACTGATTTCAATGACTGGTGCAGTACAACGGTTCATGTTAGCTTTTCTGTACAGCTTAGAATAATTTTTACCCCGTTTTTTGTAGCAAACTGAAAAATAATTATTGTGGATGAGTCTCGAAAGTTGTAGATTTAGATCTACTCATTTAAACTTATTTGGCACAAAATATGTGTATCAGTTAATAACATGTTTTGATTCCGAACCATTTGTATGAATTTTATCAATAAGAGACTTATCCAAACTTAACGCACACCGACTCTGTTAATAAAAACAAAGGTGTCTACTTTGCGTAAGAACAAAAAACAAAATGTATTTTCAGTCCGGTTGGTTACATGACCACGAGATCCAGTGATACAGAACAAGTGGCAGCCCTCTTGTTGTGGGGGTCATAGAAAATAAAGAGAAAGGAATGACTATAGGTGTGGCTCCTAAGCTGCAACATTCAGAGGAACACTTAACATTCCGTCACAAACATTCCTAGATGAGGAGCGCCCCCGTGATACTAAAGGCAAAAGTATGAACATTTGCATGCTTTAATTTTTCTTTTTATTTCCTGCTTTATTATGAACCAGGGGTGTCCAGCCTTCTCCGCCGAGCTGCAGGTTTTCTGTTCCAGCCACGCAGGATCCTCCGCTGCATGTGTGACTTAGCCGAGGGTTCACGTTCAGTAACGCTGAGTTGGCTCTATTCCCGACCGAGACAGGGGAGAAATCCCAGCAACCAATCAGAAGGCGCTTGAGGATAATTGGTGGCACCCATTCAACAGCACCTTGCCGGACGCGATCGGCGCAATGACTTTGGTGAAAGGTGAAGCGCCGGCTGCCAAACTAGTGACGCAAGACAGTGATGACATAAACTTCCACGTTCAACGTCCACCATCACACCCACAAAGCACGACACACACCTACCGGCAAAACGCATTGAAACATGTTCCGGTGTCATTCAGATGGTCTTTTGTAATCGCAAAGCTATGATGTAATTCCACACAGTTGCCTAGACGACAAAATAAAATACTGTTCAGTTAGACCACGGTTCAAGTCAAATGAACTTCGATCAATATGGAGTCATTGCTTGATTTTAATAGAAAGCCATAATGGCTAAATATACTGCAGCTTCTACAAATGAACAATATTAGTATACCAATATACATTCTCAAGAACTACTGGTGTCAGGAATACATACAAAGGTATTCTATAACTTGCAGCTTTACCCAACTCTAAACAGAGTTTTCAAAAGATGCATGAAAACCGGCACTTTTTCAGTTTAGCCTTGTGCGGGAGGAAGGGCGGGGTTGAAGTAGGAGGAGTCTGGAGAAGTAGGTGTAACCAGCATGTTCCTCTTTATTGACATCAGCAGGACTGTAACGACCAAACAGTACATACCACACGTAACCTTGGAAACAGGTGACTGACAAGTGGACAGAGGTTCTGCTTCACCTGTAGTCTGCAGTGGCAGCTGACAGATCACAGTTTGCTGCTCCGAGTACTAAACACTTAGCCCAAACCAGAGCCCTTCTGCTCAAGGGCCCGAATCCACTTTCCAGCACTGAATTGTGTCTCCAGAGCTTATTTAACAATTGATGAAAATGACTGGCCATGCAGCTGTACACTCGACTGGATTTTGGATTTAAGGTCCAGACTTGAAGACCTTTAGCCAAGATATATGCCAAATCGATACAACTAGGATTAAAAAAAAAACACAAACCCCACACACATTCATTTTCTTATACACTTATTACATTCAGATGGTTAGGAATCACTCAGTATTTTCTCCAACGTAAAGTCTGCAGTTAAAATGAAAATTACTTCAGACATACAGATACATATGTGCATGCATCAAGCATACACATACATACGAAATGCACTCCTCATGCAATTGGCAAATGAAATTGAGGCGAACACCAAAGCAAGCGTGCACACCCAGGCGTGTGATCTGAAGTCTCTTTGAGCCCAGTGCAAATGTACAGTACTAAAACCAGTTTCAGGTTGAGTCCCATACACTGAAACAAACAGACAGACAATGTGAGACACAAGTGAGTGCGCGTGCACACGCACGCACGCACTCCTTAGCCCCATCAGATCAAAAGGTCTGTAATTGATGGTAACAGTCGAGTCAGTTCTGCCTGGATATTGGCAGCCTTGGAGATGGGGTTGCCACGGAGATCCAGTCTGATGAGTTTCGGACAGGACGTCAGGGGTTCCAGGGTGGACAGTTTAGAGATTTCTAAGAAGCATGTTAAGAGAACAACTTTCTCCTCAAGATGATTTCATTAGAGCAACACCCAGTGTGTGTGTGTTGCTCACACAATGTACAATATTCACCTAACTTCCTCATGAACATCTCAACACACACACACACACTTTCCCCATCCTGCGTAAAAGGACAAAATCATAGTTTATAAAGTGAGTCAGATAACCCTCACACTCCCCATGCTCTGTACTGTCGCAGTGAGACCGCCTCGTACATTCTTGCCCACAGTGCTGCGTGTTTGTGGATATCCACAAGGTACTCTATTAATCATCTAACATTACCGTCACACCTGCAGTGTCACCTGTGTGAACACCCAACTCCATGTGTTTATTTGGTACAGCAGAGCTACTTCCTTCTCATAAAAAGTCTGATCAGGTCTGACCGCTCTTGCTCTGGGAAACCTATTCTATACATTGTATAGAAACTCTGACCAATGTGTGCATTCCAGAGCAACAATCACACCAAGCATCACTCTCACAAACACGGAGTGAAGCATCTCGTGAGTCCGATTCGCATCAGGGGCACCGATTGTGGGTCAGCATACCAATTCACGTTTTTTGACTGCAGGTCTTAATAACAATTCAGGAGATTCGTGACCGTGATCTGACTGTGCCAGACAATGAATCAGAAGATTCATCAAGCGAATCAACCGTCTTTCATATCTGTGTGATGAATTCCAAGTTATTGCGTATGTGTCTTGTTTTCCCACTGCTGTTCACGCACAAGTGTGATGCCACCCCTGCTTCCTCTAGCAGGTAGATGACAAAATGCGCAAGTTTTGCAAGAGGCAGCATGTTTGCCTCACATTTCCCACCATTACCTCATTTCTCAATAACTGGAGAGAATCAAGTCTCACCCCAAAACACCCTGATAAGAACACTGCTCTGTTCATACCTCCGTCATACCTTATGCCAAAATACACACACAAAAAACAAACAACGGATTCATTCAGCATGGGATGTTCACAGTGGCAAAGTTGACTCAATAATAATATTATTATTAAAAAAACTATTTAAATGGTTAAGAAAGTGGCTGCACTAAACCATGAAGGGGTGGGAGGTGCATTTCTTGAAGTATTTCCAGAGGCTTTTTGTGAGTGATGAATAAATCAAAACATGCTGTTGTAGATAATATGGACCGTGTGAAGTTGCAGGTTTTTGCTAAGAGGATACGATTGTTTTTCAAAGAAATGTCCTCCAGCTTGGGAAGATGATGTAGGCCTTCCAGATCCTCTATGGCATTATCGTCAGCCTCTAGAACCTGGGTGAGAAAGATGGCCAGACAGAGTGAACAGAGGGAGAAATCCAGAGAAAATAAGTAGACAGGAGATTCTCTCAGTGGTGGGGGTGGGGGAAGTGAGATTTCCTTTGTAAACTTCCAAACAATTAGTTTCATCCAGTGGACTGAGACTTTACCTCAAGACAATGCAACATGGCAAACTGCGGAGGTAGCCTCATGAGCTGATTGGACGACAGATTGATATGAGTGACCAATAAAAGTTGATCCAGGTGGCAAAGGGTGCTCAGGTTCTTTAGGGAGTGAGAATGAGAGGAGCATGATCAAAAGAGATCGAGAGAAAGAGAAAGAGCAAAAAGACATTTCAGAAGTGTTTATGCGCGTTCCACTGAATATCAACACTTCTGAACAACAATTCAGTTGAACTAAAAAACAATCTTACAAGGTAAACCTGAAAAAAGTAGCAAAGGGAGTGTAGCCAACACCTGCGTATACCTTGTCAGGGAGACTGAAGACCCGCACCTCTGCATACTCCATTTTTAGAATAGTGTTCTCAATCATGAACTTGCTGCATAAATCACTGTAGTAGGAGCTACGCATGGAGTCCACATCCTTAGAGAGAGAGAGAGGGGAATGAAAAAAGCAGAAGACACAACTTCAGCATTCATCACAGTTATAAACTATTTTGCACTGAAGCAAAGCTGAAGTAGTGGACGGAATGCTAGTATTACACTCGTGACTGTAGGTGCAAGAGGAATTAGACTTGAGATAAGCAGCCAGACGCAAAATTAGACTTGTCTAAATATCTAAGTGCTGGTGACATCATCTCTGCTCTAATCCAGACCAGAGTGTAATCATAGGCCAGCTAGATCCGATTCAGGTGGTGGATTGAATAAGGTGTCCCACTGTGGTATAAGGACCTTCAGGGTTTGGAAATGTGAAAGAGTCTCCCTTTCATGACCCAAAGGATCCAGCGCTCGCATCAAAAGGATTATGGTCAAGAGACACCCTGGAAAACAGACAGGAAAAAAAAAAATAAAGAAAAACATTTTTACAATTTTAAATAATCCCACAACAAAGAACACATGGTAAACACATGGATTACAGTCACGCCTCCCTCTCCTATCGTGGTGGTTGCCAGGGTTTCCTGCCTCGTGTCTCTCGTATTCCTTCCTGGTTTCTCATGCTTTCCTTTAAGTGATTCCACCAGACCGTGGTTAAGCTTGTTAAGTCCTTCTACTTATCGTCTGCCCGTTTCTCCTCTCACCGCTGTGTTCACCGTCTCACTTTCAAAGTCATCAGTAAGTCAGTATTACTCACAGTGCAGAACGCGCTGATCCCTCATACACGAGTGAATAAAGATAACTCCAACCAGTAGTATCCATGCTCCACCCTAAGGTTTTTAATCTACTGGACTATGCCTGGACAACTGATATTTCTGTGTTACTATCCTCGTCAATAAGACGCTTATACTTTCGTTAGTCGGTGGTCGGCCAGCAGCCTTTGGAAGAAGAATCCGCCAGCCTCTGTTCCAGCAGAACAAACTTACATTTGTTCTGAGGCTCCAGCTCCAGGAGCTGAGTGCAAGACTGGAGTTCAGATTGTAGAACCGAGGTCTTCTCTACAGATAGTTCACTCCTATGATTGATGCGCAGATACACACACGTACACAGAGAGAGGGAGGGGGAAAAAAAAGGTGTCCATGTCCAGAAAAGGTTTTTGCACGCAAACACGAACTTGTCTAAATAAACAAACACTCATGCACACACACGCGCACAAATACCTGAAGAGTTCCTGGTCTGTAGCCGAATCCCGGCACCAACTTTCAAGCCGACCTAAGGGGTGGGGGGGGAAAGAACCATTGAAATTTTTTGGAGCAGTTTGACTGAGATAAAATGCCAAATTAAATGTCAGAGTGTACAGTGCGTACACAAGCCCTCATACCCAAGTGAACTTAAGTTTTGGATTCAGTCGCTCCCCAGGTTAAACTGAGTACCATTACCAAGGAGCCAAACTAACAGCAGTGTGGCTTCATGTCCCCTGTGTGCACAAGATGCTCTGCAGATCCAGCACTTCACAGCCACACACAAACACCCCCCCCAACCCATATTCCTACCTGTATAGAGAGCACAGTCTCTGTGAGTGTGTTTCTCAGTCCAGTGCACAGTCAGGTTATGTTCATTGTTAATGTCACTAATAGAGCCAGGAGGAAGTTCACACAGCTGAGAGAGAGAGAGAGAGAGAGAGAGAGAGAGAGAGAGAGAGAGAGAGAGAGAGAGAGACAGACACATGAGCGTTTATTTGTGTGTGTACGTGTCCATCTTTATATGTAAACTGTCTAGGGGTCAGTATTTTGAGTGTAAGGTAGGGATACCCAGACAGTGCTATAGGAGCTGATTTGTAATGATTTGTAAATAAATAAATTAAAAAATAAAGTCACATGTAAGAACATATGATAGGATACTCTGTGCTCTGTGTACATAAACATACACACTGATCTGAAGTATGAACACAAAGTATGGATACCCAGACTGGACTGTGGCGGAAGCGAGGGTGAACACTCCTCCACTCCACCTGCTGTGGTTGACCATCCAACACCAGCAACAGCCCCACTGCCAGAGCCTGAGAGAGAGAGAACAAGAGGAGAGAGTGAGTAGAGCGAGAACTTAAATCTGAGGGTACCTCTGCAGGGAGCCCGTCTAGGAGACGTCAGCAGAGATGCGCCTCACCTCGAGTCACTCGCAGCAGAGTCAGCACCTTCATACATATTTTATGTACAAAGATGCTGGTTTGATCGGGAGTTGCCCCGTGTCTGCAGGAATAATCCATACAGTGCACCAAAAGAGGCCACACAGAATTAGGCAAATGAACAAATTAACCTGTAGTTAGAGCTGTTAAATCGTTTAATTCTGTTAAATATAATGGTTCAATATCATTTAAATATGTCTTAAACTGGTCTCAGATCCAAAAAAAAAATCTACTGTTGCTATTAATGGTGCATATATTTGTGTGAGTGCAGTTGAGCAGACACACACACACACACACACACACACACACACACACACACTTTCTCTTCTTTTCCAAACATGGTGGTGTCTTACGTTGACAGCTTTGGAGAAGGCCACAGCCACTCTTTCACCTTCTCTGCTCACATACACACAGCTGATCAGCTCCTCCCGCTCAGCTGGGAAGAGGCAAAAAACACCACAGCCAATCAGAGGGACGCAAGACAGACATGTTCATGCACACACTGTCGGTCACAGACGCACGCAAAAACTGACCTCTACCCAGGAGCCAGCGGTAATAGAACCAGGCACTCTGGTCATTAGGGTCGGTGAAGATGGCATTCTGCACCAGCTCATATTCTAGACAGAGAGAGAGAGGACAACAAAGGAACACTTCAGTTGTGGGGTGACAGACTGCAGTTCAACCCTGTTCACCATTTACTCAAAGAAGTTTAGCAGCATTGCTGCAACAATGTGCAGCCCCTAAACTCAACCTAAACAACATGGAAGTGAAATTTCTGCTCTGTGCAAATGATCTACAGCTGCTGTTCCACACAGAGCAAGAACTACAGCTGCTTGGGCTGTTCTGTCAGAACCGGGCCCCGACAGTCAACCTGGACAAAACTCAAATTGTAATCTTTAAAAAAAAATAATAAAGTGAGATAACACATGCAGGTCTCAATAACACAGGCACCTTCTCACTCTAGAAACAGTCCAGTGCAAGGACACTGGAAGGCACCTTTAAATAAGGCAAGGACTCCATCGCTTTTTTTAACCACCAGTTGGTACATCTTTATAAAACTGAGGTTTACTGGTACTATGCCATTGAGAACAGTAGCACTGTTGCTTTCTGCTAAGCACATCTCAAAAAGAAACAAAGTAGGATTAGCATCATTAACCAAACAATTTGTTGGCTAGAAAATCCATTAATTGGCATTAGCTTTATACAGATCTCTGGAGCTCCTGAGGCAGACTGGGGTTGTCAGGAAACAGATTACAGTGATTTATCTCAGACACTAACTGCGTTCAATTTTTCCCCCCCATTTCTAATCAACACAGGAATTGAGCTGGTTCCATGTTCCAAGCTTCTTTATGAGAACGCGTACTGTTGATACTGTATTGCTGTTACTGTAACAGTAGAAACGTGGAGAATATTCTGGATATTTGGCACATCACTTAAGACTGCCAGAGTAGATGAGAAGTACAAATCAGGGTTGGGTTATTAAAAAATCCAAATCTTTGATGATCCCCTGGAGCACCATCAAATCCATCATCATGAATTGAAAAGAACATGGTACCACAACAAACCTGTTGAGAGGTGGTCACCCACCACAAGTCAAGGGGTGCATTATTCAGAGAGGCAGCACAGAGACCAACGCTAACAATGAAAGAGCTGCAGAGTTCCACAAAAAACTGGAGTATCTGTCCCCAGGACCACAGTAAACTGCACAGTAGGGATGGGCAATATGGCCCTAAAATAATAACAATATTTCAGGCTATTTCTGCGATAACAATATTTTTGGTGATATTACAAAACACTGAAAAATATTTCGATTTCAAAAACAAACAAAATGTTAATATGAATTTCAAATATTTTCAGTACAATAAAAAAAAACCTAAAAAAAAACCTAAAAAAACAAAAAAACAAAACCAAAAAGCTTTTATTTTCTAAACATTACTGAAATATTTAAAACATTACAAAACACCATTGTATTACTGGATCAAATTAAGTAATTACATATTTTTAGTAATATGAAGTTGACTCACAGGCTGCATGATAATAGCCATTATACAATTAAGGTGTAACTGGATATTTGAATAAAAGGATAATAGGAAACGAGCTTGAAGCTCGGGTTTAAGAATAGGTAAACAAAACAATCCAGTCAGGTGACCCGTCTCAAATAAGTGTTACCGTTCCACCATTCACCACTAGTGTACATTTACCACTAGTGCAAACTGGCTTTGATTCACCTGGTAGCAGCGATCAGTTTGACACAGACAGTGACTCCATAGCAAAATTAATTAGATGAATCCCAGTTGGTTATTCACAAACGGTTCAGTGAAATGAATCCAACTCATTTATTAAGCCTCTGAATTAAAAACTTCAGACAACGTAGACGTTAATTTCAGACGATATCAGACGTTATCTTGTTGTAAAAGTATTTTTTCCTTCATGTGCTATATAACGTTAAGGCTACTATTTCATAGAAATTAACAAAGGAAATTTGCAGATAGCAATGTGGCGTCGATGTCCAAATCATGTCAGTCTGGTTCATTTATTCAGTTCGACTGCTTTAACAACGTTTGCCCCGTCGTGTTTGAAAAATATTGCCTTATATGCGCGGTCTAGCTGTGTGAAACCTTCCTTTTCAACTAAATGAATCGGAAACGTATGTTTAGCCAAACAAAATGCGATGGCCTCGGGTAATTTCTTTCCAGCGTTCCAGAGATACAGCGATGCTATGCCGAGTCACTGTACACCGTCTACTCGAACTCACACTGGATGTTGAGTCTCTTCGCGGTGTTTTACCTTTGCTCATACCCAACTGAATGCTTCTGCTTGAGATGGTGAAACATTAGTTGGAAACCGAGTTGAAAACTGAGTTTCTTGTTCAAAGGTTAGTCCTGAAAAGTAAACACTGCCCTCTTCTGGTCATTAAGTGTAACAATTTAACTAGGCTTCTGACACTTGGCTCATTTGAAAACAAATCTGCCTGAAGAAGCACACCTATTTATTAACCCAATGTTCAAATAACCATGTCATGTCTATGTGCTAAAATATTTACAATGTGCATATGATTTTCCACACAAGCATTTGTGTGTGTGGGTGGGGGGGGGGTGCATGCACATGCAGTCCTTTCCTACCCTTGAGCAGCTGCTCCTCACACACTCTGTGGCTATGTGTCTGTGGCGAGGCAGTGGGCGACACGCGTGTGTGCGCAGACTTGGAGCGGGGCGAGGCAGGCCCTGGGTGGAGCAAGGGCAGCAGCGTGCTACGATAGTGCCAGCTGGAGTAGTTGGAGAAGTTAGAGCCGATCAGACGGTCCGTGAACTGCAGCTCCTGGGACACAGGAACACCAGAACTTTTCACCACAAAGCGGCGGTAGTCCCAGCAGTGGACTGAGAGGGAGAGAAAGATAGAGATTTTGAGCCAAATACACCGATCTCATATTTAGCTCATGCTATTAGCAAAGATCGTTTCACACAGAATAAGAAGCATCCTCCTTTTGTACACAACATACATGCAGTCAACAGAGGCAGTAGATATTTCGATCCCTGAAATGATGTAGCCGTTTCTCCTTATATTCTATCCATGCTTAATCCTTCCCTCAACTACTGCCATACAGGCCAAATCTTAGACTTTTATTTTAGTCTACGAGTTTCTGTTTTTTATTCTCTCCATCCCTGCATCATTCACTTCTCACCTCTACTCCTCTGCCTCTCTCTCTCCTGCCACCCGTTCCATTCCCCTAGCCGTCCCCCCTGCCCCATCCTTCCACCAACCAACCCCACCCTCTCTCACAGTTGCGGTCGTCCATGCTGAGGCAGCGGTCACACAGGCTGAGCTCGCGTGGCCAGTCAGCCCTCGGCAGACGCGACGACACCCAGCCGCGGTGGTGCCAGCTGCCGTATGACTTGGGGTTCACTTTCAGACAGGACTCGGTGAAGAGCAGCTCCAACTCGTACAGCTTCTGTACATCTTCCTCCTCTCTAGGGGGTGAGAGGGAAAACCAATTACCATCATTTGGTTTGGCTCGAAATTCTATATACTTTGGTAAAATTGTACCTGATACAGTTCTGCCAATAAAGCTACCTTGAATTGAATTGAGAAAGAGAGTCAGTGAGAGAGAGGGTCAGAGAGAGAGAGAGAGATCCTGACAGTTTAAAGAGTGCCTTGCTGGATTCACAAAATATTCCAAACCACTGGGAGGATTCTGATCACAACCAATAGAGCCATTTTGACCACAAGTGCGTTCAAAAATCACATCCGCTGCCATGACCAGAGGCCAAAGTGTGCTGGGAGTTTCCTCACTTTACAGTCTCGAGGTGAAGCAGGATCTCTCTCCTAAAGTTCCACAGTGTGGCGATGTCAGGGTTGGAGGACAGGAGCTGATGGGTGAGCTGCAAAGCTTCTTCATCCAGTACACCATTACTTTTCTGGAAAGGGGAGAGCGTGAGAAAGAGCACCAGTGAGAGATCTGTTAACCGTTATTTCTAACTGTTAAACGCAAGAGAACATGTGAAAACCTTATATACTTAAAATAAACAATCGACTCAATATGAATATATTGAATAATCTTGCAAATAAAAAAGGGGCTCTTCGGAGAAAAAAAAAACTAGTCATATGGATATTACACAAAATTAACCAAGCATGCCGCTTTCAGCTATAAGGCAAACCTTGTTGAAAACGGCATCACGAGCAAACAGGTACACCTTCAACTTTTTCTCCCTCTCTGCTCTCTTCTCTTCCTCCTGCTGAGCACTGGACTTGACCTTCACCCGCCCGTGCTGAGAGCGAGTGTGTGAGAGTGAGGGAGGGAGGGAGGGAGAGTGAGTGTGTGCAAGAGAATCAGAATATTAGAGCCAGTTCATTTCTTTAGTTCTAAGCGGTGCATGGAAAAATATTAAAAGCATACAAAGTGTAATAAAGCGTATACTTGAAAACATTTGACAGAACAGCTCACCATGGTACACAGCAGAAGACGACCACAAATCTGCGAGACAAATAAGTGAACCTTAGTATATAACCTAGAGAATTTAACAATCTTAGCGCGCCTGCGCGAACCCACCCAGGCGACTGTCTCGCCACTGAATCAAGATCCGTTTTTTTAATCCAGAATAGCAGAGCACATTTAAACAGATGAAATGATTGTAACTAAAATAATCTAATTAAAATGTAAAAATTACGTGCATTTTCTAGAATATACTAATATTCAATACAAGGTACCAACTAGCTACGTGTCTGGTAGACTGTCAACGCTGTCACAAACATAGATATCCTAGCTAGGTTTAGTTAGCCGGCTAACCTACAATTGTTCAGTGCGAGATGAGGAAACAGTCAACAAAAGTCATGCTGAAAATCACTCACAGTACGGTGAAAAGAAATCTTTGTTTAACCAGAAGACTGTCTGACTGACTGAATGAGAGTGCCTTTTGCCGATTAATGTTTTCAGATCGCAGAAAAAACTGACAATAGTTCTTGAACGATGCAGTCTGCTTTCGGAGCAAACTTGACGTTGCAGGGAGAGTACTACAAAATTCACTTCCGTCCCCTGATATTAACGTCACCGTTGAGCGCTATTCGTGTTGTTCTGTACTACGCCTCCCTCTAGTGAATCTTTTAACTGTGTTAGCGAGGACAGAAACGGGTCATTTTTAAAAACTCTAATAGCCAACTAAAATCTTACGAAAGACTGAAGGAAGGATGATGCGATTCACCAAACTGCAGGAACATCATCAACAAAACATTTAAACCAAATCTTTATCGTTTGTATGGCTAATTGATATATCTGAGTTCAACGAGCCACAGGTGTGTAGAGAAATGGATTGTGATTGACTCCAACAGCCTGACAGTTCGAAATAGCTCAAGAAAGCAGGTAAAATTAATGTAGAACTCAAGTATTAGCAGTTTGATTTACACTTCTGAATCCACGGGATATTTAATTTGTTTTAATGCACATTTAAGGCATAGTTGGTACATATGCCTTTCTCATGATGTCCGCATCTTAGGCAGACGCTATCTCACCTACGTTCTCAGAACCATTCAGAAATGTGTAAATGTGCACACAAAGTGCATTCAGGCACAAACTGATACCCAGTAGAAATGTACAAGGTGTACACAGAGAGAACAAAAATAACTTGTTTTAATGTGTCTCACAATAAGGGCAGATTTGCCAGATTATATTGCATGGGGCTTTCTCATGTTCAGATGCTAGAGGCAGTCTCACATTGTTTCATGTCCAAGCCTAGTGTTCCTGTTATCTGATATGCACATATCTGCAGTGCCAGATACAGCAAACAGAACACCTTCTTTTATGTGTTTTCTATTGAGGATGCTCTCTGTGCCTCTGAAACCTCACAGGTCGTGAAAAACATAAGCAAGATACTTCTGGAACACAAGGCCTACAAAAACAAAACAAAACCCCAAACACCATTTTGTCATGTTGGTACCACTGTGCAGATTTGTTTTGAGAATTTATTTATAAGGTTATTAATTTGGCACAAGGAAATCTTTTCTTCCAGTTTTGCTGCCAGATGCTCCTATCATACTTAAGGTATACAAATTTAGCTATTTTCTCTACTTGTACACATCTCGACTAGTTGAATGAGATGAACCATTATTATGCAACCAGAATACCAGAGCCAAACCAGCTGAGAAATTAAGCAGCTAATTATTGGCAGCTGCACACTCTCCTATTTAGATACAGATGCATCAAGATCATTTGCCAAAAGCCTGACAGTCATTCAGGTGAGCATATCTGCCAAAATCATGTTGGTGATTACCAGTTTCAAATTTCACTTTTCTACTGGAAGAAATTTATTCTCTTTATTCTTGCCAATACAAATATGAAATTTTGTAGTTGTTTATTCTTGGAAGCCAGCATCATGTAATCAGTAACAATATACATAACATACAACAGCTGAACCACATCATTCTTTTATTTGTCAGTTGTTCTATAAGAGGTTATGTAAATAATTACATAAAAAAATATACCTCAGACATTCATAACTGCAAAACAACAAAAAGTAATTTATAGCAGACAGTTAATACATATGTACAGATTATCTTAATCTAGCAGGGAACATATGTGGGAAAAACCTAAAGACAGATGTAGGATTTATGTTAAGTATAGAAGTGCAGCAGTCCATAGGGGGATTCTGGATATTTACCCCCATACAGTGTTTATTTAAAAAACAAAAACAAACAAAACAAAATCTCTAAACACCAACTGTATCCCTATCTAACACACAATCCAGTTAAGGCCTTCAGTAGCATTGGAATATTAGAGCAAGGTGTGTTGGAAATAAAGTCAGTAACAAATATCTTCTTTTGTATTTAATGTGACTTAATATAGCGCTCCCAAGGTTAGTCACAAAAAAGAATTTTGCATGCAGTTTAAGAAAAAAAAACCCCAAACGCCGACTCAAACACTACTGCATTTTATGTGATATAAACAAAGAGAAAAAGGTTTGTTTTAGAAAATCCCTAGGGTAGAGAGAGTTAGTTAAAGCTATCACAAATAAAAAAAAAAAAACACTATTGATTATTGATCAGCGCTCTCACTTTAACCCAAATCAATCACACACTGACATACAGGATGTGCGAACTGCTTAAACTCAGTAATAGCAATGTCTGTAAAGTACATTCTTAAAACAACAGATGTGCTAATCATTTCTCTTTATTTCCTGTTCTCAGCATGCTGAACTGTAAGGAATGGTGGCGTTTGGTAAAATGGTACGGGGAGGTTTGAACAGGATAGGTCCAGTGCACAGGGCTCCCCAACCAGAGCCAGGTGACGGGGTCTAAATGGCCCTTGCTTAGCTGAGGCAGCGTGTAGACGAAGGTGGTCCTGGAGCACGAGTGCGGGAGAGAAGCTGGACAGGGCCCATCCGCCCCAGACAGGCACAAGGTGACGATATACGAGCTCCCTTTGGCTCTCTGTGTCAGCGATTGAGGGCTGCACGCTTTGGGGGAGAGGAGGAGAGAGGAGGAGAGTGGAGGAGAGATGGGGAAAGGACAGGAGAGGTGAAGAAGAGAGGAGGGCCACAGGAGAACAGGAGAGAGAGCTTGGGGCCTCCTGGTGTGGGTAGGAGCAACAGCTGCCTACTCAGGATGTCTCCTCTTCTATCGTGAAGCTCTGCATGGGCATTTTGCTCAAGTCACGAATATCCTCCAGCAGACTGGCCGGGGTCAGGACATGAGAGGAACCTACACAGGGATAGGGGAAAAAATTACTGCCCGTTAATGGAAAAAGCCCCATTACTTGAAGAGCCCCATGTATGTGCTGGCAACCAGTTTTAAAAAGGCAGATCCATTGTACCAATACAAGTCAGCGAGAGTTTCCCTTTTCTTTTAGTCCATTGAAATGGCTTTAGACAGGCAATGTGGCATCATGTGGGTAATCAAGATCCCTAACTGGTGCCTTTGGAGCTATGAGAATATCTAGTCTTGACTATCCAGTTTCAGGTCACAGATGGCTTGAGAAACTGGGGAAAATGGCCTGCGAGATGAATGTGGTTGGACTAATGCAGAGAAGGTACCGTCTACCGCGGTCTGAACATACGGACACACGCTTAAGGAGACGTCACTCTCGCCGATTTGCTTTCAGACGGTTCGGGTTACTATTAAGTCCATGATGCTCACAAAACCGCCCCCCAAAAAACAAAAGGCTGCTTTCTGTTCCACAGCACAAGGATGACGGTTACTGTCAAACAGACCGGAAGGACTACGAGACCTTAGGGCACCTAATGCCTGCTTGTCGGTATTCTGAAATCTGATCATTGCATGCTGCTTCCATATTTGCTGCTGTTCATCTGCAAGATCGAATGCAAACTATTTAAAGGCCAACAACCTTTGAGCCTTAATACAAATGTGTGAAAGTGATGGTGCACAAAAGAAGGAGATCATAACTGCTGCTGTTATAACAGGCCACGGACGGATACAGACCGACGATGACCTCGCAGGTTTTGGTGGCCTGTGTGACCTCATATGCACAGCGCATTTCGGAGTAGCAGACTCCTCCCAGGACGAAGATGATGAGGCGGAAACCACTGCGGAAGTCATCTAGGGAACTGGGCTTGGGTTTCTGCCTTGCGCTGATTCAGAGAAGGAGGGATGGAAAAAGGGAGAGAGGAAGGAGAGAGGAAGAGAGGGAGGGAGAGGAAGAGAGGGAGGGAGAGGAAGAGAGGGAGGGAGAGGAAGAG
>JAOXYF010000021.1:4225152-4265281 GCA_028565775.1 Sternarchorhynchus goeldii
AGGGAGGGAGAGAGGGAGAGAGGGAGAGAGGGAGGGAGGGAGAGGGGAAGAGGAGGGGGGGGGACAGAGATATAGGGAGAACGAGAGAGCAAGGAAGTGAGAGAGTGAGTGCTGAGACTCGCCTTTTTCTTGCCATCATCCTCCAGTTTGTAATGTTGTTCTAGTTTTTTGTCCACTAGCTCAGCCAGAAATTTAGCATAATCCTTCGCTGAATCTCTGCACACACAGCACAGCCCAACTCATACATCGGTTGTAATAATGATTCACATAAACAGATGGACAGCTGAAATCACACTCAGCAAAGCTGTATGAAATTACAGTGAGATATTTTTATCTGCAAATATCAAAATGTTGACTGTTGACTTTTTGCCAAGGATTTAGTGTGGCTAAATCCTTGCTCTCACTCACTTCTTGTATCTGACCCCAGGATATTCGTCCAGAGTAGCGCACACTGTGACTATCTGATCAGCAAGGGTCTCGAGAGATTTGTTTCGGTCCTGACTATGAGGACTGTAGATGTTCCTGAAGGCAGCTGGATTGTCACAGGTAAACACCTAAGTATGTGTACGTACACACACACACACACACACACACACACACACACACACACACACACACCCTGAAAAATCTGATAATCAACACTAAAGTCAAAATAAAAAGAGAAAATAGGAGTGAAACACAGGTGGAGGTAGTCCTCTAATCTGATGTACTGATTCTATATGGAAGCTGAGATCCGATCATCAAGTGACTGGTCCCTGTGTAGGCCCCCTGACTGTTGCCAACATGGTGTGGAGGCCGGGACTCCAAGTCTGCCCTGGACTCTTTCCTTTCCCCTAGGAGCGTCCAGTTCCTGGGGGAAGCTCTGAGCTGAGGACACCTGGGGAAAACTCACGCACATCAACGTGCGTTTCTCAAAAGCACATTGTATGTGGCTCAGGCTTTCACACGGACTCCACTGGACTTCGCTCCTCCAAGACCTAGAGGGTCAGAGCTGTGACCAAGGCATTTCCTGTAAAGTGTGCGCACATGGGAATTCCACCTGTCCTAAACATTAGCCTCGTGCTAGCAAATGGTCCAGTAGGGAAGTGTCCCAGTAACAGTGTAACCAAATACATCCTGCAACCAAATTCTTTAAACCCAGAGCTTTCATTAAGAAACGTAACCGTCATTGGCAGCCTTTATTAACAAATGATGCCAACAAGTGCAGCAGGATATATGAGAAGAGCCAGAGCGAGGAGCAAATTCATATTACGTAGAGGAAGATAACACTGAATAAAAAATTAAAAAAAAAAAAAAAAAAAAAAACTTACTTGTGCCTCCAGTGGAATAAAGGAAATGCTGATCTCTTTACACACTTTGATGTACTTTGCACATACTTTAATTCTGTTGAACAGGTCATCGGGACAATCTAAAAGGGGCAGGAACAAACGTGTGTCACAAACTACGTTTACCACCAAGAAAATTAATGAATAAGAATATATTTTAGTCATTTCCTATTGATGCTCTAACTGACGATGTTTCTGATGTCCAAAGCAAATCATTAACAATGTGTATTCTGTTTTGAATGCATGCGCTTGTTCAAAAATTGCCTTCAGTAGCAACAAGCTCATTATATGAAGCAAGAGACAAAGTAGCATACACGGCTAAATATATAGGTCGACATGTACTACTGTATCACATCTAGCTTTGCATTTTATAGTATTATGGCATTATAGCTTCCTTTTGAAACATTAAACAATCTTAAGCCAGTTGGGGTTTTGCCACTAGGGGGCCATTAGAACTAAACCAATGCAGCTAGGGTGGGATTGCCTGCACCCAGCAGATAAACAATCAAAACCGTGAAAGAGCAGGGACTCATGTACCATGATAGGACAGGAGTTCTCAACTGCACTCCTGGGAACCCAGCTCTCTGTACAGTTTCAGATTTTCCCTACTCCCAGCACACCTGACCCAGCTCATTAGCTAATTATCTAGCCTATTCATGAGTTGGATCAGGTGTACCAGGGTGAGGAGTATCTGGACCTGTCCAGGGCGGCGGTTCTCCAGGACCAGGAGCCGAGAGCCGCAGGGTGTAGTGGCAGTAGGAGGGGGGCATTCCTGTCTCTGTTCTGTCTCCTAGCTTACAACTTCTACCCCCGGCCTATAAGCACTTACAGTCAGTAAAGTAGATGTATGCAGCTTTGTACTTGGGTTTGAGCTTAAAGTCCTTGACAAAAGCATCCACACACTGTCAGGAAAGAAGAAAAACAATCACAGAGAGGACAGTGTGGGCATTATTGATAGACATGAATCATTTTTAGTCAGGAGAAAGTATGTTGTATAATGATGGTCAATTGGTAATACATAACATTTTGCAAACAAACTCAAAGTGCAGAAGCAGATACTTAGTGTGGCTGACCTTTTCAGTAGGAGACATGAAGTAGATGGCCTTCATCTCCAGGACTGGCTCCCTGCTTTTGAACAGGTCCTCCACAACTGCAGTGAGAAAAAAAGGTTTGTAAGGATCAAAATCCCCCACCAAAAAATTCAGAGTGTGGATGTGTGATTTCTACAAGCACAAATTACGAGCATTTTCTTGTCACTAATATTAGATTGTTCCAATGATAAGAATTACCAGACAAATGACTGTAGTTTAAATATTTGGCTTAACATCTTGTATGATCTGAGAAGGCTAACGAACTCAGGTGATCTCTAAATGTATAAATCTCTTTGAGGTCCTTACTTGTGATCCCTTCGTTCATCAGGTCAGTCATATTGCAGCATGATGACAGTACACGAGTGGTGAAGTTGTCCAGTATCAATATCTATGGCAACAGTATAGATAAGATAAACCAAACTATAATTGAATTCATATTGCATAAAACAACAAATATTAAATTATGTAGTGTTTTCAGTGGCCTTGTGCCATAAAATGTCATTGTAGGTTAGATTATATAATTGTTCTGCATGTCAAGCAAATTAGTGGCTTTCATTGGTTCTAAAAGATGGAACTCTAGGTACTTCAAGGTGGAGCACGTAGGTCATTTAAAACAAAAAGAAGACCAACCTTCCATATTTCAGATTTTCTGCAGTCTGCAATTATAGTTTCCTTGAGTTCTGTATAAAAAAAGTAATAAAATAAACCCAAAGTGCTCATCATAGTTACCTTAGACTTTGTTTTGACATTTCCTGTTTTTAGTAAATTATGATAAATGCTTAATGCCATTCTTCACTGGTCCCTTTGCTCAAATAAAAGTGCCAGTGGGCATAAAACTATAGGTGTAGACGAACTCAAACTTTTAGACAACAGTTGAACAACCTAGTTTAGCTAGCAAGCGAGATAACTGGTCAGTTAACTAAACCAACAGGAAAGCTCTTAGCATTAGCTTAGCAAAGTAGCTAGATTCAATTACCAGGCTAGCTAACTCGCTAGCTAGCCAGTAGGTCTGGTGACAAAGATATAAACATATCCTAATTCATTACAAACTTCTATCTGTTGTTTATTCAACCTTACTAACTAGATAGCTAGCTGTTTAGCTAGTTGTAGTTCACGTCACATTTGTTGACAGTAAACTGCCGAAAAGGAATTTAGCCGGCTAATTTCAGCTAGCCAACTTGCTAGCTACTAACGAGAGTAGCAAAATTAACACTGAACTAGAGATTGACAGCTTAGTCTCAATAATCTGTTTTGAGGGGGTTTCTTGCACGAAGCATACCAAAGAAAACAACAGACGTGAAATACGTGCATCGTTAATGTTAAACAAAACAGGAAGGGAGGTTCACATGAAAACCCAACTGTTGCTGACATTACACTCAGTTCAGCTAGCTACATTACATCGGAGTTTCCAAACTTGTTATTTTTTATGGACAATTAAACTTTTTATTCATGCAAACACAGGTTCAAAATCTAAAACATTACTAATTCGAAAAGTTTTAAGAAAATAAACATGCAATGACTGAACGAACTTACTTTGCCAAACTAATTTTTTCAACCCGTGTTCTGTCCCAGTTGCCATCTTGTTTTTGTTTGTTTTTTTTTTGAGAGAGAGAGAGAACGCATGACAAGTACGCAATTGCGTCACCAAGAATGTCAGCAAGCACGCGTGAGGATGTTCATCTTTGTTAGGGAGCAAAGGATATCAACATAATCACCGACGGACATATTTTTAAATTGTCTTCTGAAAGGTGTTAGAAAATCTCCAGGCAGAATTACATTATTGATATTGATGTGAACATCATATTTTTCGATCTCAGGACATTTTAACGAAAAACAGCTGGAACGAGCTTTTTACCAGCGTCAGGAATTTCAGAAATAATGTTATTAGATCATACCATTCATATGTCTTTTGATCTCTTGCTCACCTTGTTGGAGGCGATAAAATTTCACCAGCTCTGATTGGTCAATTCACTCGAGGAGGCAGGTCTAACCTGAGGTATTTTAGCTAACACCAAGAAAACGGTGAAACAATATTATAGTGTAATACAAGACAAAGGATATATCCTTTATAACGGCTTGAACAACCACATCTGGGATTTTACACTTGAACAGAATACAAGACGATGGACGTTTGTGGCATAAAGTTTTGGGTGCTGTTTTTTGGAGTTGTCTTACAGGTATGTGTTTTTTGTCTGTGTAAATTATGGAAATACATAGGGAAACAATGCACACAGTTGATGAATAATATTTTTTGGATTAAGAGTTATGGATTTTTTTATAATGACAATGTTTTTTTTCTTTCTTATTCGCAGAATTCCGTACAAGGTAAAATCTCTGGGATAAATCTGTGAGAAAATTCCTAATTCCTATTATAATGTCAGAACTTCGCTGTGCAAAAAAACACTGTTTACTATATTATCTGAATAGCAGTCAGTTATCACAAATAACTTTTATTTGTTCCAAGTGAACAGTGTCATCTAGTAAATCCATTCAAATTTACTAGATTCAGAACTGGTTTTATTTCTCAAAGTATCTCAAAGTATCTCAGTGTACAATTCAACACCGGTGATCGTTTCTGTGTTCTCCCTGTCCTGCTCTCTCATCTCTTCAGGGATCCCCTTATCCATTAGCATATACACGGTCACCTCGAAGAGTGCTGTGCTCCGCTGGAACATCTACTCTGGTGCAGCCTCATACAGACTGTCAGCTATTCCCCAGAACTCTCCGGGTCCTGCCATTTTCAGCAGCTTCGGTCCGTCCACAGTCATGGGATCTGTGAATTCCCTCACACCCAACACTGCCTACATCTTTAAGGTGGAGGCTCTGGACAGGTCCTTGACTGTGCTAGCACAGAGCACTGTTGATGGATATACTGGTATGTGTTACAAATATATGCATTGTCCATGTGAATTGGATAACAGTGTGTTACTTATTATGTGCAGTGCTTAGTGCTTATAATCAAGGTTTATTTGGATTGTCTGCACTCCTAGAAGTACAAATGATATTTAGCTCATTGGTTCCCGGCATTCATGTCTATAAAAAGTGCAACGATTGCCTCTCTGTTACACGTTGTCAGCTCCTGATATTCCCACCATCAAGGCGGTCATCTCCAAGCAGAGCCAAAGTGTGACGGTGGACTTTGATGAGGTCACGGGCGCTACTTCCTACATACTACGCATAGAGACCACCGACCAGTCTTTCTTCTCGGAGGTTATCGCTACAAACTCCCCGGGCTTGATTACTGACCTACAGCCATACACGGACTACATCCTCAGCATCATGTCCATCAACGGTGGTGGCAAGAGCCAGCCCTCCCACCAGATTTCAGCAAAAACAGGTATCCTTCCCCTCTATCTGCACTTTGACCGAACCCCCCGCCCCACGTCCCTGAAAGAAACAGCCCATTCATGAGGACACACTGTCAGCCATTCTCCAGACCTCAGACCCATTGGTCACTCGATCTCCTCACTGAATAAAAAAGGGGTGCTGGAGTGACAGATCAGGATTTGGCTCATGTTTGTCCTCATGGTGCGCCGATTGTTACAACGTCACCACTGTAACAGGTTCATCTCAGGGGAGTGGGTGGATATTAGTATCCACCCTTGCACTGTACTGCACCCTTAGGGTGTAGGGCAGTTTCAACATCTCATTAATGGTGAATCACCATTTCTGACAATGTCAACTGAAGGAAGCAGTGATATCAAACATAAAAAATAGGTAATTTCCAGGCACATGGGGGGGGGGTAGCAGGTGAAATAATATTTCTCAAAATAGAGTTTTGCATCCAGACTGAAAGGTGTAGGTATAAAACAATATCCAGTGCCAAAGTGCAGACACACTGTTCCACCTAAAGATTGAGACTGGACTTTTTCAAGCACAGAAACCTACATTGTGGACTCCTAATCCACAACATGAACACTATCTTCATGAAGGCATTTCTCATATTCTTACTAGGCTTACTTAGCTTGCTCTCCCAATCCCAACTCCCAACCAACTGGGATACCTTTAAAAATCAAGAATCCTTTTAGTGTAATTCAGTTGAACACTATAATCCTGATACTGCATCCAGAAAACTGACCAACACTGTTTTCTGTGACTGTCCCTTGTACCCAACCCCCTCCCTCCCTTGTCCACCTCCACAATGGGCAGTGCTGGGACCTCCTCAGCTGAACAGCAGCTCCCCTAGCAACAGCAGCATCCTGGTTGCCTGGCCACCAGTGCCCCACGCCGAGCTCTACAGCTACACCGTCACCCGTGACAACACGCTGCAGCTCAGCCGTGGCAACACCACCAACATCTCACTGGCCTTGGGAGGACTGGACTTTGGCATTGGCTACTGCATCACCATCAACGGCTGGAGCCTGGACAGCGTTCCTGGGGACACAGCCACCATCTGCCAGATCACACGTAAGAGGGGCAGAGTGTAACGGAGGTCCATAGAGATTAAGTGATTGGCTGGAATTGATACAAGGAGTTATATTCCCATTTCCTGTGCACTTAGTGCGACACAAGCGTAAGAGAAGTGTGCAGTATCAGATGATGACTAGCTCCACACATTGCTTTCATAGGTGCACATGGCATAACAGGTGTACATATTTCCACAAGAAACACATTTTGTCACAGCACCCCCACAGTTTGCAAGTTTGTAGATACATTGTACCAAGGTCCTGCTACTCCAGATGTTTACCCAGGAGTCCAGGAGGAGGTGTGATGGCAGCGGGGGAAGTCAATTACAGTAACTGTTCACTGATGACAACAACCTGAATTGTATTGAAGGTTCATATTGTTTTCATCTTAGTGTGTAACCCTAAGCACGTTAGTGTTTGTGTGTGTATTTCTGTATGCACATTTGTGTGTGTGTGTGTGCACATGTTTATGTGTGAGTGCATATGTTTGCATGCACGTGTGTGTGTGTGTGTGTGTGTGTGTGTTTTTCTGTGCACGTTTATATTTACATTTAAGGCTTCTTATCCAGACAGGCTTACAAAAAGGCCTTTGTTGTTGACTCATAGAATGCATCCTATCCAGTAAGTAGGATAGATTAAAAAGAATAAGTGCTCGAATTTGAGTTACTCACACTGGTACAAAATCATCAGTGGTCATTGAGATGCTCTACAAATAAATGAGTCTTTAGATAGATAGATAGATAGATAGATAGATGTCCAAAGTTGTGACCAGGCTATGGACAGCTTTAGATGGTAATATCAGTACGTTCTCAAAAGAAACGGTGAGGTCATGGTGATGATTGGGAGTCCCTGGGATGTATAGAAGCTCAGTTTTACTGGGGTTAAGCTTCAAGTGGGTGGGCTGTCATCCATGAAGCAATGTCTGTCAAACATGATGAAATGCATCCTGAAACTTTATCAGAAGGAGGAAAGGAAAACAAAAGAATAGTAGAAGCCATGAGAAGATATTATATCACCATGGGAACCAGTATACAGAGACAAGAGGAGAGGGCCAAGCACAGAGCCCTGAGGGACGCCAGTGGAGTGTCTACATGGACTGGATGTGGATCCTTTCCATGACATCTGATAGAACTGGCCTTCCAGGTAGGAACCATCTCCATGCAGAGCCAGACAGTCCAAGGCTAGATAGAATGGAGAGCAGGATGTTGTGGTTTACTGTTGTGTTTGTGTATGTGTGTGTGCAAGTTTATATGTATGTGTATGTCTGTGTGCACATTTGTGTGTGTGTGTGTACAGATTTGTGTGTGGATGTGTGCACATGTTTGTGTGTGTGTGTGCATGTGTGCGTATGCACAAATTTATGCGTGTGTGTGTGTGTGTGTGTGTGCACGTACAGGTCCCTCCACTCCCCAGTCTGTGGAGCTGCAGATGGTGTCGGAGAATGGAGAGTTGGGTGTGTCTGTGTCGTGGGCCACGGTGCAGGGAGCAGACCAGTACGTGGCCATGAGCTCCTCCGGCAGCAACTGCTCATCCACGTCCAGCCCCTGCATGCTGAGGGTAGAGGGCTGTGGTCAAGTCATCTACATCTCTGTCAGTGCCATCAACCAGGCTGGAGCGAGCCAGCCCTCCGATCCAATACGCTTCCACACCAGTGGGTTGGACAAGGGTTTTCATGCAAGAACATGCACGCACACTTTTATCTGTGCATTTCCAGAACATGGTGGTTATACATATGTTATATGTGTATGATATATATGTAATTATCTATATCTAATAAGATTTATTTCTAACCTTAAATCCAGTAACAGAAAAATAGTTTTTGTCCTTTTGCTTTTAGCAAATGAAGCATTTACTTTTTGAAAGAAATGTTTTACTTTGGCAGGTATTTTTCACAGCAAAAGTACATTTTCATTGATTCTGCTACATAGTCATAGACATTATTGTCTGGAAAATTCACAAAAACTGAGCATACACACACACACACACACACACAGTTGCTCATATATTATTGTATCTTCAGTTTATGTAAAGTTTGACAATACTTTCTAAGATGGAATCTCCATGATGTCATCAAAAAAATAAACGTCAGCACCACACTGAGCGTTTTTCTTGCGGACGAATGAGACGCAGTATCATTCATTATTCATATCATTCATATCATTATTATTTCCCAGTCCCGTGTCCTCCGGATCTCGTCCGCGTGGACGAGCTAGCGGCTGGTACCTGCTCACTGGTGTGGAACCTCACGTCTTACACCGACTACTACACGGCCTTCATCAAGAGGGACGATGGCGTGGAGGAGTCGTGTAACACCACAGGCACCTCCTGTTCCTTCCACTGCAGCTGCGGCTATTCCTACCTGCTCAGTGTGTTCAGTAATAACCAGGCTGGGTCCAGCAACCTCGGACCTGTTCTCAACGAGACCACCGGTGAGGGCCAGAGGACTCGCAGTGTTACACACATTTGTGCCTTTGTAGCAATGGCAGCTGTATGATCACCCTTTCCAGTTTCCGCTCCTATGCAGAGGCGTCCAGCCGATGTTCATCCTCTTCCCCACAGTGCCGTGCTGTCCCGGAGACGTGTCGGTGTGGGCGCCGTCTCCGGAGATGCTGGAGGTGGCGTGGACACCAGTGCGTGGTGCGGACCTGTACCAGACGTGGGCTGTGGCACGTGGCATGTCTGATATGATCTGTAACGACACGTCACCCACATACGTGCTCTCCAGCCTCACCTGTGGCACCAATTACAGCGTGGCTGTCATCCCCTGCAACGAGATCCACGGCTGTAACCTCTCCTGCAGCCCCCAGACACACGAAACAGGTAACATGCCCCCCCCACCACCACCACCACACACACACACACACACACACACACACACACAACTACACGCACATGTGCACACACAAGTGAAAAATGTAACACACACAAACACATGAAGATGAAGCATATTTTCTAAATGTACAGCTAAAAGCCAAATAATACATTCAAACTCTTTAATGATTTCTCTTTTATGTCTAATGTGTCTCGCCAAACACTTTCTCATTCTCTCTCTTTTCCCACAGTTCCTTGCATGCCAGTGATAGTGGATGTGAACCAGAGCAACTCCACCTCCATCATTGTCACCTGGAACGGCTCTAACACCACCGCCAACTACACCGTCATTGCCACTAATACCCAGGGCAGCACCTTCACCTGTCAATCAACAGGAGAATCCTGTATGGTGAAGGGACTGCTCTGTGGCTCCACCTACAAGGTCCGCGTCATCGCGGCCACTGCGGCTGGAGAGAGCATACCCAGCTTCACTTGGCCCTTTGAGACAGGTAGTATTTCCGTATCCCAACTATAGTCCTTCATTGGCCAGAGATTCTAGTATTAGAGAAGTTAATTTGGTGGTGACAGGGCTTAGATGATAACTCAGAGGATCTCCAGGGGAAAAATTTTTAATCTTATAGTGAGGAAGGGTTAGTTTACATCAGCTAGACCAACTGAACTGGCAAAACAAACACACAAAAAACATTGGTCAGCTTTCACAGTGTCTTAGCTAAGTTTAGCTAAGGTTTGGCATGTAACACAAAACCAAATGACAAATTAGTAAAATGGTAAATAAATAAAGACATGTGTCTGTGAGATTGGTCCTACTGCGTCTCTCTCCTCTCCATTTAGCTCCATGTTGCCCAGACAACCTGACCGTGACTCAGGTGACGCAGGCCTTGAGTAACATCACCTGGTCAGTGGCGCAAGGAGCCCAGTCCTTCCGTGTATGGTTGACGTCACCACGGGGCAGTGCTCAGTGTCACTCTTTGAAGTCCAGCTGCTTGATTGGCTGCATCACCTGTGGGATGAACTACACCGTCTCCTTGGAGGCCATCAGCCCGACAGGAAAGAAGGAACCTTGCACCTACCACAGCTTCTCTTCCAGTGAGTGGGAAGACATCACAGTCACATCCTGATTGGTCAATCAAAGTACATCCTTCAAGCTTGTCCAGCTTTTCCTTTCTTACACATACCCCGCCCTCTTGTCTACACCTTGCAGGTGAGTGCTGTCCGTCAGGGATCCGCCTCTATAAGCGCTCCAACAATACCCTGCGTGTGCAGTGGAGGGCGGCCACACCCCTTAGCAACTACTCGGTCCTGGTCTCCGGCAGAGGGGGGAGCTACACCTGTAGCCCTGGCCCAGGGGGCAGCACGTGCGATGTAGCCAACATCGTATGTGGTAATGTGTACTCAGTCGTGGTCACTCCAGCCAACCCAGACAGAAGTGCTGTTCCCTTCTGCTCCAGCAGGATATACTCAGGTACAGTACCACCTTTTTTGTTGTTTTGTTTCCTTCAGAATATGGGTTTATTTACATATTTACACACAGACATACACACAGACATACACACATACATATATACAGTACCAGTCAAAAGACTGCACACATCTATTCATTTCTTATTTATAATATTTTCAACAATAAAAAACCAAACATATCAAACCAGTGAAGTAACTCATATGTGATTATGCTGTGATAGTCAGTATTTGTTTATCTTAGATTTTAGATCCTTCAGAGTAGCTGCCCTTTACTGTCCTCCTCAGCTCCACACTAGTGTTGCTCTCCAGCTGCATGAAGCAGCCGCCTGTGATGCTTTTCCATCAGTCTTGAAGAATTGTGCAGAGCACTTTTGTGCAGGGCACTTGAAGGATGAGGGACTAAAGTTCTGAAAGAAAACTTTTTTTGCTGAAGGTGCATCTGCAAATAATTGTTTGTGAATGTGTGTGTGTGCATGTGAGTGCATGTTTGTGTGTGTGTGTTAAATCAGTTTATATGTCGCCTAACACCTTTACCAATTTATGTTTGTCTTAGAGACAAATGTAAGCATCATCCATCAGATTAAAATGTCTTTGTTACTATTAAAAACATACATTCAGTCTGGTGTGTCCAGACTTTTAACTGGTACTGTGTGTGTGTGTGTGCGTGTGTATGAAATGTATATATATATGGTTATATAAGGTTAGTTTTTGGTTTTGGTTTAATGCTCACATGCTATATAATAATAATTTTATTATTGTTACATATAGCTGACTTTAATTGCATTACCTTTTAGTTTACTGTCAAGGCACTGATGTTGGAACAGGTAAGTTACATTGATTAAAGCTAACTACTTAAACATATACAGAAACATTTGTCATATAGTACAAAGGAGTATGTTTGATCAGAACATTTCTTTAAAACTTAACTAAAGACAGACCAATGTGAGTGTCTGTAAATTATGATCACAAAATGTGACATACCTTTAAATTTACATTTGCTGAACATATTTCAAATAAACTACTATATTTCACATTTCAGGCACAATACAAGCAAAAATCTGTTAAATCTTATGCACATTGATTCATTCCTTTCTAGTATTCTATCGCGGGAAGAGAAGTGTGGATTAATGAACGGTATGTATATGATTTCCTCAGCATGACCAAAAACCAACAATATAGTGCCATTCCGATCCATAGCTTTTAACACTCTGAACAATCAGACCTCATATGATATTTGATGCAGCCTATTACCTGAGCCTCAATGCTGCTTTTGTGCGCCTGCATATCTGATCACATTGGCATTCACTCGAAAGAGGTTAAGTGATGAGTCATGTTTCCATGATCTGAAAAGAAGCACACAATATCTGTACAGGACAAAACCGGCAGAAGAAAGAACTTCTATATCCACAGAAATGTGCACTTATTTATGATCGCCTATCACTAATTTTTATCAAGACGGTGGAAGTTTCTATTGAATGTCATTGTCAGCCGTTTTTAGGTTGAGAGCATACACACTGCTCGCCAAATGAAAAAACTAGGTTATTTTTTGATACATTTCTTCTGATCAGTTGATGGATAGAATAGCTGTCATTTGCAGCATTAGGGAGTGTTTGACTCAACTCTTTTCCTGCCACCCAGCATCAGGTGGAGTCAGTGGATAGATCACAGCTGAGCACTTCCACACCGTGCTCTCCACTCCACGCTCTCCACCCCACGCTCGCCACACCTTGCTCTCCACAACACGCTCGCCACACCACGCTCACCATCTCGCGCTCTCCACACCACGCTCACCACATTCTTCACAGCACTCTCACCACACCATGATCTCCACACTCTCCACACCATGATCTCCACACCGCGTTCCCCACACCACGCTCTCCACAACACGCTCTACATCAGACAGCAACCTTTGGTGGCCCTCCTGGAATGACATAAAATACCGCACTATCCTCTAGTCATGTTTAAATGATCATTAGTATCTATATAAATATTGGTTTCAAAATGGCCGACAGAGTGCATTTAAAGCTGTTTAATTCCTAAAGCCAAAAGATTAAATGAGTACTTAAATTATTTATCTAAAAAATTAAAGTTATGGAAGAAATTATGGAAGATTAATGTAATTTGATCCATAATGTGTTTACTGCACTTCACAAACGTATACAGAGATTCCTTCAGATTTAATAAAAATAAGCCACTTAAAACTAAAACTAAAGTTGGAGACAGTACAACAAATTCCTGAATGCTCTCAGGGATCGTAACTACATGTGTTTTTCCATATTATTCTGGAAAACCCGATTATTTGCTAATTTAATTTGTTATCAAATATATATTGGTCATATATCTTTGGATCATTGTAACAATGCCATACGTTTATTAAGAAAACTGTGCTCAAATGATATGCTTAAGGTAATATACATTTTGCTTATTGAAAACATGTATTTTGTGAACAGGACATTTGCATTATGTGGCAAAAAAGACAAAACGTTCAATAATACGTTTTACTTATAAAAGCACTTCTTACACTCAAATGATGATAATGTGAGAGCCAAGGTGAAAGTCAGAGTCAAAACTTCAATTGAAAAACAAATTTTGTGGTCTCCTGAGGAACCATATGAATTGAGCTGAATTGAATACGATGATGAATCTCATATCCTGTGGAAGTGATTCAGTACAATGTTGGATACATATACCTGTACATTCCTGAGTATCCTACAGTAATAAAATGGACTTCATGCATTATTGTGTTACGTGTCTTTTGTTCATCCCTCAGATTTCTAGGAGTATATAAAAAATTTGGCATTTTTAAACATTTCTTCATTCACAACATGTGTAAGATTTATAACTGTGGATGGAAAAAAAAATCCTAGCCTTAAAAAAGGCTGACCGTGATTGTAGAAACAAAAATCGGTTTTATAAAATTCCAGTCACATAAGAGTGACTGTCCTCCTAAACAGGTTTGTAAAAGTACTCCCACTTAAGGCAGTTTTATGCCTGTGCACCCTTGGGTCCTGCTGCCTATCATCTTGACAGTCAACGGGTTGTTTTAGGGAGACATTACATTACTCAGGCATTTACTTTGTTATGGAACCAGATTCTAGTTGTCCCTATATAGTTTTTAGGTAAAACAAACCATAGAATACTCTCATAAAAGAAAACAAAAGCCTTAAACATAACGTGGTTTTCTATTAAAGCTTTAGGAAATACAAAGAAAGATAAAATCTTTCTTGTCGACATGTTAACAGGAAGTGAGATGAACAGAACAAGCTCCTTGCTTCTTAACAGAGGTTGGGGTGTATTTTCAGGTTACTCCATTTCCAAATCTGATGTTACAACAACACATAGGACTGGTAGCTGAAATGCAATATGCATTGTGCAAGAGAAACATGAAAATATGATGTACCTTTAAAAATTGGTCTTCTGGGAACCAACGTATCATATAACATCCACAGATACAACAACAGAAGATAAATGCCTTTGTGCACAGACCGCTGAGCTGAACTGTGTTTCCATGGTTAGAATAAAAGGTGCACAAGGGCAGCCACAAGCAGCCAATTAGCACCATGACTGCATGTGGTCAAAGGCCATGGGTTGTACTCTTGTATTGTCCACAAACACACCCCATGGACTCAAAGGTAAAACAAGATCAGCAAGAACAGAGTGCGACATCATGTAGGCCACCGTTCAGCATAACCCTACAAAAGACATCCTCATAAAGCTGCCTCGAATCATGAGCACTTCAGCCAGCGCTATCATCTCATCGTACGTGGACATATGCTGGTTATAAATAAAATGCTAAAACGGTTTAGCGTTGTGTATCACTGCTATTGTGAGACCAGCTTTCATTTTATGAATGAATATGATTCTATGGAAACAGAAAGACTAGACTTTTGGACTTTTTCCCCCATCTTTTGTGCCACTGTTAACATGCTCTTTCTCAATCTTCCAAACTTTGTGATAGGATGCTGATGGTTGCCATCGGAAACAAGATGACAAATAATGCAGAAACAAAAAAAGTCATAATGCTAATACTACATTATGATATTATAATATTTCAACCAGTAATTGGTGTAGTGACACACAGGGAGTCAGGTTGCATCAAACCAAGCAGTGCTTCAGAGCAGGTCTGATTCCAGAGTCAACTCAGTCTGGTTGATGTAGTAGGTAGAGCCAGATACTAGTAACAGCATTATACCGTCTTTTTACCATCTCACTGCTCATGGTCACTACCACCATGCAGAGTTTTCTCTCACACAGAGTTCACACTCACATCTTAGAGCACCACATCCTGAGTTCTGGCTGTTTGGAGTCTTTGATGTTCATATTTCAAATGAACTGTACCAGAGTTTAAAATCAGACCAAGACTGACCTGCTCAGGGTATCTCAGTCTGTTAGTATGGTATACAGTACAGTTGGAAAGGCAGCGTTCTCAGTTGCTCTAGTGAAGTAACTGACTCATGCAAGATATGAACACACCATAAATCCAGTGAAAACCTGATGCAACGGAAATATTTTGTGATCTTCTGGAAAATCGTATTTAGCTTATTTTTCCCAGTATCATTATATGGACATGTCAGAATGCATTGTACATATACACATATGTAAATATGTATATTGTTCTTCAGTACATTGTATTTAACAATGCATTTGTTACTTGTTTGCAACCATGTGCTACAAAATACACTTTTGGAGTTCTATTTTTTTTTAATGTTGCAAACCTTTAGTTACATCTACTGTCATTCCTACAATCAAAAACAGTGTGGGACTCACAAATAAACTGAAATATTACATTTACTAGGTAGACTGCATGACTGATGTATCAGAAGATGATGTCAGAAATGTTACAAACATAGACTTAATACGCAAGTTACGTTCTGAAGACAATAAGGACGTTTGTTTTTTAATCGACCAAATACATTTGACCAATTAAAATATAACTTATGGGTTTTAAAAAAAATCTTTTCAACATATCTATGGCCCTATGTCAATAGCACTCACCCACTTTGCCTTGCCATTTCCCATCATGAGAAAAAAACCCAATGCCATCTTAAAAGCCATTCCTTTATTGCATGTGTTTGTCCACAGGTGTCTGATCTTTTTTGCAAATGTCTGGCTGAAGATTTTTTTGTGTGTGTGAATGCCATGTCTCTCCTACAGGGTGTCTACCTCACCATGATGACTGTCCTGTGTTCCCCTATTTGATTTTCTCCTGTTTCTGCTGTTCGGGCGGTCACCTCCACCCAGCCCTCTCCTGAGGTTTCACCCCAGTTTCTCCCCTGCACCCTGCTCCAAAAGAGGCGCTGTCCTCACAGCCCATCTCTGAGAGGGCATCAGGGTGGAGATGGGGGGAAGATGACACCACCATGTGATTTAAATTATTTAAATGTCATTCTGTGCATGTACATTTGAAAGCGAAATTTATATAATGTATGTAAATTATGTATAAATATTATATATAAAAGAGCTTTTCCCTTTATCTTGGGTCCTTTTCCAGAGGCCTGGAAGTGTCCTGTGTTTATTTTAGCTATTCCCAGGACTCTTCTGGGCAGAGAGCTCCCAGTTTGAGGGTCATAGTCCCTAGTTCTCAGATTACCACAGCAACCTTCACATCCCACATCTTTTCTAGCTCTTCCTTCAGCCATTGGTATTTCTCAAGCTTTTCATGTTCCTTGCTCCTGGTGTTTACTGTCACTTAGAATCCCTACATCTATCACTATGACTCACTTCTGCTGTTTGTCCATCACAACCATATCCAGCTGATTAGCCGTTACCATTTTGTTAGTCTGTATCTGGATGTCCCATGGGATCTTAGCTTGGTAATTCTCTACAAATTTTTTATTCTTGTATATTAAATATATATATCAGAAGAAGATTCCAGGTAAATACCTGAAATGTATTGCAGTAAAAGACAAAAAGATGTTTAAAACTGTAGCACACAAGTGATTATTATTTTTAATTTTTTTTTCCCATAATATGCAGCTCATATGAGGTGAAGAATCAAGTTGCTTTGTAGTCCTCAAATAAACTCATTCATGCTACATAGATCAGGCCCCCCACACGAAAGTGGCCATGTTTAAAACAGATTTAGCACAGAATCTTTGAAACGTTCAGGCCACTGGGTGTATTGTGAGTTCAGTGTGGCCTGGCTTTCTCTTCCAGAATTTCTCCCTCTGAACCATCCTTCCCACCCCTCCCTCTTTCCACCAATGCGTCTCTTCATCTTCTCATGATATTTCTGTGCCCCAGGGCATGGTTGGGAGGGATGGCCCCGTTTAGGTCTTACTGATTGGCTCATGCCCCAGGTGCAAGTGGGATGCCTCAAAAGATCCTAGAACACCATTGTATTTAACTGTACAGCTAATTGAAATCCTGTAGTCAGTGTCAAAGATGGGATCAGTGCGACTAAGACTACTAGGAGTTTTCATTTGGATTTCTTTGGCTCAGGTAGTTGGCATTCTGTAAAGTCTTTAAACACTAGTATTTGTGGATGAGAAACATGGGTGTTAAATATTGTTATTTTTGACAAGTAGAATAACATCTTTTTGTGTCTTTTTTTTAGATTAAGTACACTCAGGCACAAGGTAGGTCAGCAGCTATATTATAGATATATTATAGATCTCTAGTCTTGAAATTAATTTACACTGAAAAAAAACCCCCAGAGAGAAACAAACACGCATATACAGATGAACCTCTTTAGCATTCACTGGGAATTCACACTGCAATGCGTTTAAAATTCAAGCAGGCCATAGACACGCTAATAACCTACTTTTCAGGGATTCCTACAATGGCTGTTAAACGACTGTGTTTGTTGCAGCATGCGACATCATCACATCAATAACGTCCACATCAGCGACGTCGCTTCTGGTACGCTGGAACAGCTACGCGGGAGCAACGAATTATTTTTTGGACCTTCGAGTCAATTCCACTGGCGTCACCGGTGTATCACCCGTTGTGGTGACACTGTCGGCGTTCACAACACAAAAGGAAGTTTTCGGTTTGAGAGCGGGGACTTTTTACACTGTTGTAGTCAAAGTGTTCCAGTTCTACCGGGTGGCTTGTCTGGATTCGAAAATAGCAAGAACAGGTGTGTCCCTTGTGTCTCTTTGAGTTGTCTTTTGGATTAAAAACGAACAAAAATCCTAGTTCAGTTTTGGCTACGTACAAAGTAAGCAGTTCTGGACAAGACAACATATTTGTCCAAATTACGATATTATTAAAACTCATTGGTTTATTTTGTGAAAGTAATACATCAGGTTAAATGGCAACAATAACCGACCTGTTTCTCTTCTTCAATCAGTCCCAGACGCATCGCAACTAAACTCTTCTAAAGCAATATCAAGCACAGCCATCATGTTAGAATGGGAGAAAGTATATGCGGTGGACCAGTACTTTTTACTGGTTAACTCATCGCTAACGGGGGAACATTACAATTTATCTTTCACGGGTACTAGTGCGGTGGTCCAAAACCTACGGCCGTTTACTACGTACGACTGCTATGTTGTTACCTCAAATACGGCTGGTCTGGGCGCAAGAAGCAGAGTACGCACCGTCTCCACACGTGAGTCAACTTCCACGCAAAAAAAATGAATCGAACCATTAGATCTGAACTGTGATAGTTATTTTTGTGACATGTCAGTTACATTTTTTAAAAACGTGGCGTCATTTTGCCTGATTTTCATGACCTAAGATCCCAACTTTCTTTATCAGTGGTCCAGCCGCCTGTAGTTGTCACAGTGGAGCAGATATCAACTCAGAGCGCGCGCATCAGATGGCAGCCAGTAGATAAGGTTCTCCTCTACAAGGTGACCGTCACGGACTCGCACGGTGTTCAGCTTCTGAGCTCCATCATTTCTTCCACCTTCCTGGATGTTCAGAAAATCATGCCGTGCAGCACCTATCAAATCTCAGTTTCTTCAGTCAACACGTTCCTGGAACCCGGAGAATCGAAGCTGGTCAACTACTCCACAAACAGTAAGCACCGCATGTTCTTTAACTACTTATTTATGTAAAGAAGTTATGTAAAGACAAAACGATTGGAAAGATCAGTTTAAGAACCGTTTGTGTTTCTGTCATGTGTGAGATAAAAGGGATTGTGAATTATAGATGCACAGGACAAAGCGAGATGGAAGGTGCCCAACTAGAACTGTTTGGGGGCCCAGATGCTGTGCCCCCCCTCCTCACCACGGTTTCCAATGTGATTGTTCCCCACCCCCCAGTTGTTATGCCACTGATAGCAGCTTTACCCTCGTTCTGTCTGTCTCTTTCCCAGCCCTGAATCCGGTGACGTCCATCTCGGTGGACTACAGCTGTGGCAGTTCGTCTGCCAGGGTGTCTTGGGGCCCCGTGAACGGGGCCGATTCGTACCGCGCCATCGCGCGCACCCACAACGGTACGACCCTGACCTGCTCGTCTCTGGACACCTCCTGCCAGCTGAATGGCGTAGGCTGTGGTGGCGACTTCACCGTCCAGGTCGCGTCCATCTCCAACACCTGCGAGAGCATGGGCAACATCACCACCCAATTCCAGACAGGTGAGGCCAGGCTGCCCCAGCCCAAAGCCTGTCTGTCATGTTTTTATGTAACTTGTTTTATTGTGTAGTGCAGTAGCGAGTTGAATAACCAATGGACATTCAAACAGCAGCGAACTATGTGTGATATCATAAACAACACAGTACATTTCTATGTAGCAGGTTGGTAGCCACCTGCTTGACTGTATGGGGTCAATGTGTATGTAGCTTAAAACCGTACTCAAGTGTTGTAGCTTCAAAAAAAAAGGTTAACATCTTACTGAAAACTACATTGACCAGCAAAGAAATGCGATATCGTTAGGTACTGTTTGTCCCTTGTGATCCTTGTGGGCCGAGAACTAGGCATAGAACCACTGCTTTGTGTTTCAGATTATACACACCACCCAGAACCAATAGACAGGTGGTGCCGTGTGAGTGCTGAGTTCTCTGGGTCTCGCACAGTAGAACAGTGCTGGGAGATGTTGATCTGTGGTCATCCCTCCTCATCTGGCTGGTTTACTTCTTACATGCCAAACGTTAGCCCAAGTGCTCTCCTCAGCAGAGCCATTTGGGAGACCTGTGTACAGGTTGATTTGGTGTTGGCCTCAGCTGTGGGTCATAGTTAGACCAGGAAGGCTGCAGTCTTCTGCTTTCCTGATACAGCAGTGTTCAGTGGGGTCACCAGCCTGAACCAAATGAATACAGTAACACTGCAAGCTGAAGACAATTGTCACCAGTACCCGCAATACTAATCCACTGTGGGTTTTCTTTTGGTGGCACGACAAAACCGCCCCAGACGTGGTTCACAGACCGGAGAGGGGAAGAGGTCGAGCCACACCTTATGTTACAGTAATGGATGATAACGTAACAAATTCTCACTCTGTGATCACAATTATGTGGCGAGAGGGGGGTGGGGTGGGGAGGGGGGAACAATTCCGCTGGGTGTTCGGTTTTGTTTCCTTTGTGGACAGGAGAAACGCAGCGGGTCCCTTCTCTAGCATGACACGGCTGTCTTTTTGTGAGCTCCTCACTGGAATGGCATGACAGTCATTAGGGGGTTGCAGTTTACTTCAGAATTCCATCGCTGCCTGCGTGTTCCTGTGTCTCGCGCGGAGGGGCGTTTCCTGGGAGACAGGAGGCGGGTCCCTGGAGGATCCGCTCTGCTGTTCGCCTGTGTGGTCTAGGTTACCCGCGGCCTCCTTTCGCAGTAACCGGAACGGCGGTGACAATGCGCTGAAACCTATCGCACCGACGCAATCAGAAACATCAGTGCAGTCCATGACAACGGGGACTACTCTCACATTGTTTCTTTGTTTTCCTTTTTAAAATAAATCCGACATCTTCCCTCTCTGTTCCAGTGCGAACCATATTCTTTATCAGTCACTTTTGTACTCTCACACACGTAGACCAAGACACACACACACACACACACACATGGCAATATTCCCATTATTAAGTTCTTTTACATGTAGCCATTCACAAATAAAACAGCAGTGGAAGTTGTGGGAGAATGTAACTCTCTCTTTTTTGCTACATACAAATACACCCTTTCTTGGTAACCCTGTCTATTTCCCACAGAGCCTTGTGCCCCTGGTAATCTTCAGCTGTACCGTGAATGTAGCAGCAATGTTATCATCTTCTCCTGGGCTCCGATCAGTAACACAGACTACTACACGGCAATCGCCGTGGACACCAAAGGCGTGCAGCAGGAATGCCTCACCACGGAAACGTCCTGCTTCTTCACGGACACCAAATGCGGTGACAGCTACGACTTAAGCGTCTCCTCAAGGAGCAACAAGTGCTCTGGAGAGTACAGCTCGGTGGTGCACATAAAAACTGGTAAACATACGTGTGGGAGTGTCTTTAAACACTCATGCCAGTAGCCTTGGGAATTTAATACAGCATTGATTCCACACTGATATGTCAAAGTTTTATTGGTGTTACCTTCATAGAAAGCAGATAATGTAACTTGGAATGAAAAAAATGGCATACATTATTTATAACGAATCATTAGCTAACATGGACCTGGGAATATGCAAAACTGTGCTAAATCGAGGCCAGGTAGCTTTCCCACATTTTTTTGCAAAGTTAGCAAGGTTGGGTTTTAACAAGGAGCAGGACTTTTGAGCAGTGATCCTTTGATGCCACAATCTGTGCCTCCTTCAGCACCTTGCAAACCCAGCAACCTGCACACCAAGTCCGAGTGCCAGCAGGACACGCTCAAAGCCATGTGGGACGCATCAGCTGGGGCTGTACGCTACATGGTCGAAGGGTTTGGTAACCATGGAAACAGCAGCCACTACAGCTGCAGCTCATCAACGACCAGCTGCACCATCCCCGGTGTGTTGTGTGGCGAAAGCCTGACCATGCAGATCACCGCCTTTGATGACGAGTGCTACAGCGAGTTAGCACTGGGAAATGGGGCAGATACCGGTGAGCGACAGCACCCCCTAGGGAAAAAGCAGAGTACTTCTGATTCGCTGAGATTGTTCTGTGTCTAAATTGTTTGGGTTTTCTTTGTTGGTGGTGGTGGTGTGGGGGGTTCCCTCCAGTTCCCTGTGTCCCTCAGAATGTTTCTGCTGCCATTGACTGTGGATCAGACTCTATCACCATCACCTGGATGATGGCCAGTGGAGCATCATCCTACATCGTCACGGCGAGGGATGCTGGGGGCGTGGAGTACACGTGTGTCACGGATGACCTCAAATGCCAGATCAAGGGCCTGCATTGTGGAAGCACGTACAACGCCTCCGTCATCTCCACCAACTTCAAATGCAATAGCTCTGCAAGTACCACCATCACCGTGGATACAGGTACCGCCCCTTCCAGGGACTCTGCTTCTATTTAGCGCCCCCTGTCAGTAAAACATGCACATATACAGTCCGTTCTTTCAGCAGGTGCCAAAAAAAATCAGTTTGAAAGAAATCTTAACTTCACATACATGGTAGAGGCAGATGCAAAAGTTTGACCCAACCTCCTCGTGTTTTGCCCCCCCTGCCCCAGCTCCCTGCCCACCCTCGCAGGTGCATGCCACACTGGACTGTGATAGGAACTGGGCGCTCATCAGCTGGCAGGGGCTACGGGGTTCCTCCTCCTTCACGGCCACCATGGAGGACCAGAGCGGGGGCCTCCTGAGCTGCACCACCATATCCAGCTCCTGCTGGGTGCCCAACCTCAATTGCGATCAAGTCTATGACATCACCGTTACTTACCACGACGGCATCTGCTCCAGCAAGCCCTCACTGCCCATATACATGAAATCAGGTAGGGTCTGAGAGTCTGCAGCCATCTGTCCATCACTCAGAGTCTCTTTGGTTTCAGACACCTGTGACCAATGGAATTCTGTTAATGTACCTAATAATGCTAGCCAGCTAGCATTATTTTTTGGATGCGTCTATAGTGAGAGAGACAATTGCAACAACACAAATGAAGCAAATATTTTTAGAAATTTGACACTTGGTCCTCGCACTGCTTACCATAACTCAAGACATACCATGGCAACAACAGGCTTGTTAACATGAGGCCTGTCACTGCACTAAACTAAACATCTAGGGGCTGCCATTATGTCGTCTTCCTTTATGTGGTTATAAAAAAACTCACCAATGAACCATCATAAATCAGAGGGGCATTCTGAATGGTGCCTTAGAGCAGCTTCGCGTCAGATGTCTAACAATAAATATATCTATAGGTAATTAGGTAATCATGTGGAATAGTCTTGGTAACCTTACATCCACTGTTAGCCTTTCTTTAAGCTTACACAACCAGTTTAAAACACAGCCCAAAATACACTGAATTGGTCCAGGATAAGTTTTCAGTTGTACTTGCAAAATAAGGTCCTGAATGATTCAGCTTCATCTCCAATCGTTTTCCAATCATTGATTAAATAACACAAAAAACTCTTCTTTTTCTTTTTCTTCACTCCTTCCTCTCGTCTAAATCTCTTTCGCTCTCTCTTTGTTCTTTTCCCTCTCTCTCTCCTCTCTCTCTTCGCTGCTCTCTCTCTCATTCTCACTCCAGTCCCATGTGGCCCTCAGAACGTCCACGCCCAGGTGGAGTGCAGCACGGGTGTGGTGCAGGTTGGCTGGAACAGGACCGTCGGCGCCAGCGGCTACTCCGCCCGCGTGGTGGCCTCCACCAGCGGCGCGCAGCTCTACTGCAACTCCACGTCTCCGTCCTGCACCATCACGTCACTGTCCTGCGGCGAGTCCTACTTCGTGCAGGTCCAGTCCTACAACGAAACGTGCCACAGCGTGCTCAGCCCACCGTTAATCTTCCAAGAAGGTCCGGGAATTTATCTGTATCTTTTTTCCAGTTTTCAAAACTCAAAGTTTAAGCAACACATAACGCAAAAGCTAACGTTAAGAGTTGTTTTGGGGTTTTTTCAAAGTGGTTTAAATCTTAGACTTAATCTTAAACCTGACAGTTTAATCTTAAAAGTGGGACATTAGTTATATCTGTATGTGTTTAAAAAGCAATGCCATATTAAAAAGACTTTTGGGGCAACAGTGATTGGAAGGAAACTCAGTCCAGAGGTATGGGTACAGAGTCAAGACTGAAAATGAATGGTTGTGAGAAGAATCAAAACATTCTGATATTGTGTTTGGGGTGGGATGGTAGTGTATGATTGGTCTTCTCCTTAAATGCCGTGTCTCTGCTGACCCCGTGACCTTTCCAGTGCCGTGCGCACCCACCCACGTGGAGGTGAGGCCCACCTGTGGAAACAGCACCGTGGTCACTTGGCAGGCCAGCCACGGCACCTTGTCTTACCGCGTCGTTGCCACGCGCAACGGCAGGAACCAGACGCGGTGCTCGACCAACGGGACGTCGTGCGTCCTACCGGACCTGCGCTGCGGCCAGGCGTACAATGTGAGCGTGTCGGCCGTGGATGGCGCCTGTGGCAGCCTGGAGACCCAGAACGTTATTCTTCAGACAGGTGAGCCCCAGGAACGTTGAGGTCCCCGGTGTTGCCTACGGCTTTTGTGACTTCACACTGGAACACCAGAAGATGTTGGACATCGTAGCTTATTGGTCCGACACACCTGATCCAACCATATTCAAAAACTAATAATACACTTCAAACTAATAATTAACGTATTCACCAGCCCTTACTCCGTTTCCGCAGCTCCTTGCGCCCCCACCAACATCCACGGTTCCCTCAACTGTACCACCAATGTTGTGGAGCTGAGTTGGGACCCCAGCCCCAACGCGGCAGCCTACAGCGGGAGGGCGGTGGGTTCAGACGGCCACTCTGTGTCGTGCAGCAGCAGGACGCCCAGGTGCCAGCTGATGGGCCTGCGATGCGGTCAGGACTACAGCATCCGCCTGACGGCCTCCGCCGGCGCCTGCGTGAGCCCGGAGAGCGACGTCTACATCCAGCATGCGGGTGAACGCGCTCTTCCTTCTCCGTCCCTTAATTCTGCCGCTCTTTCTATGCTCATGAGCTGAGCTCTGCTGTGGAGTGAGAACAGCGTGTTATGTGTCGTGTGTGTGCACAGATATCCTCTTGTTATTCTTACACTTATAATCCAATAACCAGTGCTGGGGCAGTGATGTGTTTTGTAGTCAGTGCGAAACGTATTGTAACCAAAATGCTGTGGTCAGTCACATGTTGTAACCAGTGCTGAGGTCAGTGCTGTGGTCAGTAACGTTGTAACCAGTGCTGAGGTCAGTGCTGTGGTCAGTAACGTTGTAACCAGCGCTGAGGTCAGTGCTGTGGTCAGTAACGTTGTAACCAGCGCTGAGGTCAGTGCTGTGGTCCGTAACATGATGTTGTGTGGCCTGGCCGTAGCCCCCTGCGCCCCTGAGGATGTGTCCAGTTCCCTGCAATGCGACGGAAACTCCCTGAGCGTGAGCTGGGCTCCGGCTGCTGCACCGCTGAACTACAGCGCCCTCGCCAGGCTAGCGAACGGTACCACGCTCAGCTGTGCCTCAGACAGCATCAGCTGTGACATCACAGGACTGCAGTGTGGTCAGACCTACAGCGTGTTCATCACGGCGACCAACATGGTGTGTACAGGGCCAGAGAGTACATATCAGACCGTCCAGACAGGTACTACCAGTCCTTCCCGAGCAAACAAGACGGATTAAACTAGGGGACTACAGGTTCTCCTCTTACCTTGTCATTCTCTGTCATGGGTCAGCTCCATGTGTGCCCGCCTCTGTGCGTGCCAGCGTGACATGTGCCAGTAACATGGTGAGGGCGTGGTGGGCACAGGCTCCAGGCGCCCTGTCCTACACCAGCGTGCTGAGCGGCCCGGGTGGCTACACCCAGACTTGCTCCACCTCCAGCCTCTCCTGCTCCTTCGGGAACCTGGCCTGTGCTGAGAACTACAAAATTCATATCTTTGCCAGCGACAGACACTGCAACAGCACCGTCAGTCAGGACGTTTCCGTGACAACAGGTGAGTCGCCAATGTGCTAATGACACCTCGTTCAGAACTCCAGCACACATGGGGCAACCACTGTTTGCGGCTTCTACCTGACCTTTGACCTCTGCAGCACCCTGCAGTCCCGACAGTGTGTCTGCTGAGCTGCTGTGCGACTCCGGCGGAGTGGGCGTGTCCTGGCACGCCTCTGCCGGGGGTAGCACCTACACCGCCTTGGCCTACGCGGCCAATCAGACGGCTCCGTTCTCCTCCTGCCTCGCCAACGGCACTTCCTGCGCCATCACTCGACTGCCGTGTGGGACTGTGTTCAACGTGAGCGTGCTTGCAGGAGACGGGACCTGCAACAGCACTGTACGCATGAGCACAACAGTGAAAACAGGTACGGAAAGAGAGAGGGAGAGAGAGAGAGAGACAGAAGAAAGAGTGAGAGGAGTGAAAGGAGAGAGAAAGATGAAGGTTGGAAAAAAAGGGGAGAGAAAGAGACAGAACAAGAGGGAGTGAGGGATGAAGAGATAGAGAGGGAGAGATGAGAGAGATGGGGTAATAGAGGAGAAAAAGGAGGGAGAAGGGCAGATAATAGGAGAAGGGACAGAAGAGGAGTGCAGAGAGATCATGAGAAAACAGGCTAATAGGGAGGGGCTAGAAAAATCAGCACATATTACAAAATATATTACGATATGTGATGGAAGCTAAATGCAGCTCATAGGATGTAACATTATATTCGTGTATACATACATTACAGTAACTCTAGACCTCCCCCCCCCAGCCCCCTGCCCGCCCCTGTTACAGAGCCCTCCGCTGGGCTGCGTGGACGACCACGCCACGGTGTCATGGACCGTGTCCCAGGATGTAACGGCGGTCAGCGTGAACGCCACATCCGTGCCGGGCCACTCCGTGGGCTGCAGCTCGGCGGGGAACACCAGCTGCTCTCTGCAGCGCCTGCAGTGCGGCCAGACGTACGCGGTGCGAGCCGCGGCCCAGGGCCCGCGCTGCGGCAGCTCCCCCAGTGCTCCGCTCAGCATCGTTACAGGTACGGCGGGGTCTGGAGGATGCTGATGATGACATCACGTTTCTCCCATAACAGGAATGGCTGTCGAGAGGCTGGTGACGCTAATGACCGAGGGGGTTCCATTATTGCCAGAGGTTACACTAATGACCGTTACAACCAGGGGTGATGCTAATGACAGTAATGGTGCCATTTTTATTTGCAGAAAAAAAGTTTTTAAAAAGTGTTTAAAAAGTGCTGTTAGTGATTCATCTTAATAACTATTATATTATCAAATGATGTTATGAATTATTATTGTTAAACAGAACTGGGTTAATCTTAAATCTTGACTCTTTGATTCTCTGAAGTCATTAGACTTCAGTTTTGCACTCTGAACCACGGAGAGCGATGCTCTTGACCTACGAGCCATTTTGACCCATGACTCCACCCTCCCTCCACCCTGACTACACTGTACTGCAGTGCCCTGCACTCCCGCCTGGGTGACGGCGAACTACACCTGCTCAACTGGCCAGGTGGAGGTGAGCTGGGCCCAGAGCCAGGGCGCGGAGAGCTTCACTGCGCGGGTGGAGGCGGGGGACCACGCTGTCTCGTGCGGAGGTAGAAGCACCCGCTGCTTCACCTCCCTGCTCTGTGGACGCATGTACAATGTCAGCCTGCAGGCGGCAGCCGGTCAGTGTAACAGCAGCAGTGTGGCCAGGACCCAACTGCAAACAGGTACTACAGCTCACACACACACACGTACACACACACACACACGTACAAACTCACAAACCTTTATTCATGCATACACATAAATGTAAACATGCCACCTTTAGTTTTAAAGCTTCCACAAAAATAATAAAATGTGTACAAGAAATGCCTTTTGGTCTCATAAAAACATCCCGGACCAACTTTGATTCTGATCATTTTGATCTCTTCTCTTAATGTCTCTCCGCCCCTCCTCTCCTCTCCCCTCCCCAGCCCCCTGTGTTCCTCAGAACGTGTCGGTGAGTCTCCAGTGCACCAACAACACAGCTTCCGTGTCCTGGACTGGCAGCCTTGGCGCCGTGGGCTACGTGGTCAGCGCCGTGAGCCGCGGCGGAGACACCAGGTCCTGCCGCACGCTGGCCTACGGCTGCCGGCTGTCCGGCATGAGCTGCGGCCAGACCTACAACGTCGTGGTCACGCCCTTCTCCAACACCTGCGACGGCTCGCAGAGCACAGCCATCACCTTCACCGCAGGTACGAATGAACACACAAGGCCCACAAGGCGCATGACGTCAGCTGTCAAGGCCTGCTGTCTGATGCCTGTGCGGTGGGATGTTGATGTGAATCTCGGACACGACACCGTGAATACGAACCCGAAGAGCTGCAACTGGCAACCGCACATACATTTTATTATTAAAAGCAAGACAAAAAAAACTTACATTTAACTGTTGCCAATGATGGTTGCAGGCAGATTATTTAGAAGAGCAATTGAAAATTAATTATTTAAGGGCAGATTCACCATTTTTCATGTTGTTTCTATGAACGTCACACATGACCCACACGACTTTCACATTTCTCTTTACCTGCTTGAATTAAACCATGAGCTTCTCAATGCACTTTTAATGTATAAGTCAGGCCCGCCTACACTTCTGTGGCTCCTCCACCTCTCTCAGGTCCATGTCCACCAACCGGAGTCCAGGTGAACCTGGTCTGTGCAAACAACGTCGCATCCGTCAGGTGGCTCGCTGTCCCCAATGCTGAGATGTACATCGCCAAGGCGACCGCCACGGACGGTCAAACCACCAGCTGCACCACGAACACCACCACCTGCTCCTTCCTTGACCTGTCCTGTGGCAAGAACTACACCGTTACCGTGGTGACATTGCAGCGCGGCTGTTGGAGTAATCCCAGCCCGCCGGTCATGCTGACATCAGGTGAGGGGCGTGGCCACACGCAGCAACAGGGCTGGCACTAATATAGCTTACTAGCATATATAGCAGTGGAAAAGAGTTTTGTGGCATTTTATTTGATGATATTATGTGTGGTTTAATTCATCTTATTTTTTATTGCCCATTTCTGTGAATGACTCTATCAATTGTGTCAGTTTTTTGTACTGTAAATAAACTGAGCCACAAATGGCGAGTAAAGATCTTAGCTAAACTCTAGAAACGCTAAAGCGAAGTATTGTAAGAGTATCCTCTGTGTCTCTCATCCAGCCATCTGTCCTCCTAAAAACCTGGCCGGTTCCACTCAGTGCCGCACCAACGACATCACAATCACGTGGGACCCCAGCCCTCGGCCGGGTGCCACCTACTTCCTGTTCTCTCAGCAGGTGGGTGGGGCTAACTCCACCTCCCCTACCACGGCAACGACTGTGACGCTCACCGGGCTCCAGTGTGGCATGGTCTTCATGGTCCAGGTGGCCGCGCAGGATAACGCCTGCACTAGCAGTTACGGCCCACCTGTGCAGATCCACACAGGTATGGAACGTAGCAAAGGACACAGAGTGCAGTTTGGAGATTTGCTTTGACCTTCCTTTGATAGTACAGCCAGTGCAGCAGAAATGACAACTTTACACCAAACTTTACATGCCTGACCCAACAAACAGCTTGTATCTCTAAAGGCTTTCGGGGCCTTTATAGATATTCTTAACTTCTATCATTTGTACACAACAACTACAACTAATCTGTTAACTTACATGATTACTTACGTAATCGGATCCTGTCCTGCTCTCAGCGCCGTGCCCGCCCTCGGGCCTGGCGGTGACGGCCGAGTGCGGCACCAACCTGGGCCGACTCAGCTGGGTGGGCGGAGTCGGGGCCATGCTCTACATCGCCGCCCTGGTGAGCGACGAAGGCCACGTGGTTTCCTGCACGTCCAACAGCACATCCTGCGTGGCGAAGCTGGAGTGCAACCACCGCTACACGGCGACCGTGGTCTCCTCCTACGGAACCTGCAACAGCTCGGCGAACAGCGCCGTGCAGTTCAGCTCGGGTGAGGGAATCGCCAGCCAGCTTATCGGCACTGCCACCAATCCTGCTGAAAGTGTGTTGTTTATGCCATTTGAGATGTTGATGTTATGCCCGCTGGAGGTCCGTGTTTACGCTGGATACATCACAAAATATCTTAAGACGTTTCACGATTTCTTGCAAATGTATTTTTTTCCCAGTCTGCATTTTCCCTCTTTGCTCTTATTTCATGTGGCTCATATTGTCTCGTCTTGTCTCGTCTTTCCCGCAGCCCCGTGTCTGGCTGGTAACGTGCAGGCTCAGCTGGACTGTGTTTCCAACACTCTGGCCGTGCGTTGGGCTGCCATCAGTGGAGATCTGGGCTTGTACACCGCGCTGGCCATTGGCAGCAATGGCATGCGTGCTTCCTGTAACACCAGCAGCACTTCCTGTACCATCCAGCGCCTGCAGTGTGGCCACACTTACAGCATCGCCGTGACAACGTCCAACATTCACTGTGACGTCGTTGGTTCTGACTACCAGGTTCAGACAGGTACACACAGACTTAGCAAACACATATACATACACATAGGTCAGACTCTATAATGCAAGCAAGATGGCTGAATTCTATGACAAATGTCATGCCAATATATTACTTCATTTAATCATTGAATTATCTCATTTTATTCTCATTCTTTGCCATCAGTCCCCTGTGAGGCACAGAGGCCGTCCGTGTCACTGGTGTGCAGTACTAACGTTGCCACGGTGACTTGGGACTCTAACGGTGTGGACCAGTCGTACAAGGTGTCAGCAGTGAACTTCACGGGCGGGCAAGCCAACTGTGTGAGCTCCAGCACGAGCTGCATCTTTAGTCAGTTCCACTGCGGAGAGACATACGAGCTCACCGTGACGGGAGTCACACAGCAGTGCAGCAGCCAGCCTAGCACCTCACTGGAGCTCAATACAGGTGAGAAATAGAGATACCTGCACACAGGTGACAGAGAGGGATACTAACACACAGGCGAGTGACAGGGATACCTGCATAGTTACAAGATATAAAGATATCTGCATAAACTTTAAACAGAGATACCAGCACATAAATGTGATGCAGTAATTCCAACATACAGTTGAGAGATACTGCTCCATGACTATTTTCCTAACATAGCCTGTCATTCCACACTGCCTTCCCCCAGCTCCCTGCGTCCCCACCCATGTCATAGCAAATTTCGACTGCAACTCTTTGATCACCACGGTGATGTGGGACATGTCCCGTGGTGCTGATAGCTACGTGGTTTATGCTGTGGGTAGCATGGGAGAGAGCGAAAACTGCACCAACATCGACACCAGCTGCATCTTCCAGCACCTGCCCTGTGGGCAGGACTTCACGTTCACAGTCGTCGCTCTGAATGGCGAGTGCATGAGCCTGCCGAGCCAGCCCGTCACCGTGTCTACAGGTACTGAGTACAGACACAGGGGGCGCCACAGAGCCTCAGCCCAGAAAACATGCTCTTAACGAGCCCCTTGCTGTCGTTCTCTTTCGTCCTCTCTCTCCTTTCATCCATCCCTTCCCCACATCTTCCTTTCTCTCTCTCTCTCTTTCCCACCCGCTGCCCGTCGTGTTTTCTCGTCTCTCCCCCCAGGCCCGTGCCCTCTCTCGAACCCCGACGCCTTGCTGGACTGCAGCAGTAACTCTGCTCTCGTGTCTTGGACGCCCGGCGTGGGCATCCTGTTCTACAATGCCTCGGCCATGACCTTCGAGACGGACGACCGCGCCACCTGCAGCTCGGCCGACTCCACGTGCAACATGACCGAACTGCAATGCGCCACTGTCTACCAGATCAGCATCACTGGCCAGGGCCAAACCTGCTTAAGCACCAACCAAGAGTTTGTTCTCCTGAACACAGGTAACACCATCAGTGCTTCAACCCCCCCCTCCACAATCCTCACCTGGCATGACCTGCATCACCCTGTTCCTCTCCACAGCCCCCTGTCCACCAACCAACGTTTCCATCCATACGTCGTGCACGTCCAGCGTCGTGTCCGTCTCCTGGGCAGCCTCTCAGGGCTCCCTCTCGTACTTGGCCATCGCCCAGAGCAACGGCGGGCACCGGGCCACCTGCAGCAGCACCAGGACGGCGTGCGACATCACAGGGCTGCAGTGCGGCCAGACGTACGAGGTTCACGTGTCCGGCATGGACGACAAATGCGTCGGGCCGAACAGCGAGAGCCGTACCTTCAAAACCGGTGAGATGATTCTGTCATACTATTAAACAACAGTTAAACAGTAGATTACTTTATTAGGCTTACCTATTCTATTGTATTTCCATACAGCTGTACATAACACATATATAACACCTACATATTCTAGGGCTGGATGATATAGGCAAAAATATGACTATGATAGGTATTTATGATTATGATCGATATTTATCGTGATATATAATTTTATAATGCTACCAATCTTGATAATGGCTGAAGCAGAATGGCTGAATACAGTTGCAAAAAAAATCTTATAATATAATGTAAACATTTAACTGTGCAAACATGGTTTCCCTTCCTTAAAAAAAATTATTTTAATAAAGTAATCATTATTAGTATTAATTTTTTATAATAATAATTAATAGTAATAATTACTATGTACTGGTTTTACACCTCTCAAATGTTTTAAACCAGTCATTATGATACACCTGAGCATGTTATAGCATTGAAACCTGTTTCGAAATAGATTTATTGCCCAGCACTAACAAATAATTTTACAGTATGTAATAATGTACCACTCTGAAGTCAGTTTGATGAACTGGAGTCATGTATCTTTACTAGCCCTCTTCATGAGTGAGTTTGTTTAAACTAAACGACAGGCGTTAACTCAGTTTACACATCAAATCACGGTCTGACAACAGACTTCTTTAAAACACAGGATTGTTTAGATTGTTTGAAAATGATTCTCTTCCTGACCTCCTACCTGCAGCTCCCTGTGTACCTCAGAATGTCCAGCCAATACTGCAGTGCCAGGCAACGGTGCTTAACGTCACCTGGCAACAGACGGGTGAAGCCACACGATACCGCGTCATGGTGCAGAGCAACGACAATCAGCCGGTCCCCTGTGACACAGACAGGCCTTTCTGCACGTTTCCCAACATCCTTTGCGGCCGGACGTACAGCATCGTTGCGGTGGTGGCCCAGAACAAAATGTGCAACACCTCTTACAGTACAGTACAGGCTGCCGTCTCAGGTGAGGCAGACGTGGCCCTAACTACAGCATGACAGTGGCAAGTGATTTACAAATCATTACACCATATTATATCTGTATTACAAGACCCTAAAATTACATTTTTATTAGAGTTATTACTGAAGAAAATCAACTGGAAGGGTCCTTAGAAGTTGAGCCGTGTTAGATAGAGGAGAACCATCTCATGCTTCAGGGACTTTTTCATTTGAATGTATGACTGAGAGGAGACTTCAAATACATCTTCTCAACCATGATGCAGTTCACACACTAAAATCCCAATCAAGAATAGCGACAAGCCCTGGAAACCAGGCCAGTAATGCCATTTAATGACAAAAAATGTCAGTTTTCCCTCCCTTGCCGCCCCAAGCCTGGAATCTTCTGCCGTCCCACACACTCTCTTTGTCTCTCTGTCCGCGTGGGCAGCCCCGTGCCCTCCGCAGACCGTCAGCGCCGTCCTGGACTGCGTGTCCGACACCATCTCCGTGACGTGGTCTCCCAGCGCGGCGGGGGTGAGCTACGTGGCGCGGGCCGTCTCGCCCTCCGCCACCTATACCTGCAACAGCACGGGCCGCGGCTGCAACGTCAGCGTGGCGTGCGGCAACACCTACAACATCAGCGTGACGCCGGTCCACAACGGCTGCAGAGGTTCCACATCCACTTACGCGACCGTTCAGTCAGGTCGGTGATGATCGGAGTACGCACATGGTGTGACACACACACACACAGCAGCGGCATACATCTGTATTTCTGTACAAACACAGCAGCAACTATCGAACGTTTCTCCAAGTTTCGTCAAAGTTTCGTCAAAGTGACGCAAATACATTTGATTTGTTTGGTTTTTTTTAAGTTATGCGTACACAGACATTTATACACTTGTTTTTGCTTGTTTGTGCGTGTATGCGTTTGCGTGTGTGTGTTGTTTGCTTGTTTGTGTGTGTGTATGCGCAGCTCCCTGTGGTCCTGTGCTGACGCGGGTGCAGATGGACTGCCTGTCTGACTCTGCCTGGGTAATGTGGGAGACGTCGGCAGGGGCGGAGTTCTACGTTGCCATGGCGACCAACGGCGACGGACAGCAGTACGCGTGCAATTCCAGCAGTAGCTTGTGTGCGATCGATGACTTACCATGCGGGAACCATTACAACTTCAGCGTGGCTGCCTTAGACAGCCAGTGCCTCGGTGGCGTGAGCAACCTTGTAGAGTCTGAAACAGGTGAGGAGGTGGAGAGGGAGAGAGGGCGAAGGAGAGAGAGTGAGGTGTCGGGAGAGAAAGAGAATGGGGACAATGGGGCCAGAAGTTGAACAAGCAAAAACCCTATAGCCCCTCCTCCTCCAAAAAAATTTTAATTTTACCCATTCTTATCTTCTGTAATGTTGTGAAACTGCAGAGGTTCAGACAACATACAGGCATTACAGCCTTTATAGTTGTTAACCTTATAACTGCTTTTTTCATTTTTGACTGGAGCCATGGAGCATATGACCCATAGATATTAAATATCCTTGATCATCTTCAACTCTGACTTATAAATCACTTAACTTGACAATCTAACCCTTCTCCAACATCTCACCATCCCTCTCGTGTTAAAAATTGTTCTTCGCTCTTTATTTCTCTCTCTCTCTCTCTAGCCCCATGTGCTCCTGAGGATGTGAACACAGTAGTGGAGTGTCTGAATGGCACTGCTACAGTTCAGTGGGCCCCAACTGCTGGGGCCCTGCACTACATGGCGACGCTGGAGAGCGCCGAAGGCAACAGCTACACCTGCTGCGGCTTGCAGAACACCACGTCCTGCCAGGTGTCCTCCCTCCCCTGTGGCAACATATACCTAGTGAGGGTCATCGCCGGGGGACACACCTGCAACAGCTCGGAGAGTGATGTCACCATTGCACGGACAGGTATCATCACACACACACACACACACATTTCTCAGTTGGGTAGTGTGCAGCTGATTCCCTTCTGGCAGTCCTGCTACTTCTGTCTCATATTTTCTGTAGGGGTGCAAACATCAGAAAAAAAACAATAAGCATGTTCAGGGCCATGTCTGCCTCACCTGAGACAAGCATCCTGTACTGATTTACATGTACTATGTCACAAGGGCTGTTGCACCCCTTCCATAGATTTCACCTCAATTACCCCTTCATGATCGTTTTTTTTATATATATATATAATCCAAAACTGACCCCTTTTTGTACGATAACTTGCATCATCAGCGCCCTGCACCCCGGTGGGCCTGAACGCCAGCCTCGGCTGCAGCAACAACGTGGCCACCATGTCGTGGATCACGAGCGCGGGCGGCCAGATCTATACGGTCAATGCCTTGAACGAGGACGGCTCGCTTGCTGACAGCTGCGATGGGCTCGACAACTCGTGTGACCTAAACGCGCTCGCCTGCGGACAACGCTACAGGGCCGAGGTGGTCGCTCGTGACAGCGCCTGCACGAGCCCTCCCAGCTTGCCCACCCACTTCAGGACAGGTGAGCGCGGCTTAATGATGACTGCTACATTACGGTTATCCCGGAGTAAAATAATCAGTCCCAGAAATAAACCCATAAAACTTTACTTCAAGTCGGACTCAGGAAAACGCGCCATGTAATTTAGGTATATCGTTGGTTTAGTAGCATGAGATTGGTTAATATTAGCGGTTAGCTACGTTAGCAAGCATCGGCGCCTGTAAATAGACGATCGAAAGCGAACCTTTACACACAAGAAGTAAAGTCATATATAAATATTTATAATCCCTCTCTCACAACTCCAATGCCTGGTCACAATTTTATATTCCAATGTCTGGTTATATCTTACTCGGAATTGGGCTTTCTACCGGAGCTGTGAGAGTTTGAGGGCGCAGCGCAGTAGCGCCAAGGATTGTTCTCTTCTGGGCTACAATTTGTGTCGTCAGTCCTCGGATCTGTTGGAGTCAATACACAGCCCCAAAAATATATATTTAATTAATTCATTATCCGGACTGCTGGGGGGGGGGGCATACAGCCAGGACAGGGCGCCAATCCATCACTTACATTTATTCCTTCATTCAGTGTAATTATGTTCTATTGGCATGTATGTTTTAAGTAAATAAAAATGGGAAATTAATAGGAAAAGAGCAAAGGAAAGTTCATTCTCGCAGTTTTGGATATTTACCAAACCTGAAAGCAAACCATTACGGGAGTGTGCATAATGCTGAACTGGCCCTCGTGAACTTTAGCTGACCCGACTCCTCCCTCTGGTGCAGTTCCGTGCGTGCCAGAGGACGTCAGCGTCCACGTGGGCTGCTCAGGACGCAGCCTGTCCGTGTCCTGGCAACAGAGCGCGGGGGCCACCCACTACACGGCCACGGTAATGGACAGCAGGGGGCGCTCCACCACATGCAGCAGCACGTTGGCCAGCTGTGGCATCGCCGGACTGTCCTGTGGAAACATCTACCACAGCAGCGTGGTCGCCTCCGACGCTCATTGCAGCAGCAAGCCAAGCCTCGTGGTGGACACAGACTCAGGTACAGGCGCATCTAAACATGTTTAACGTTTAAAAGATCCAAGTTGTATCAGATGCATGAATTGTCCTGAAAGGCATAAAAATTGACAGCATCATCCACCTTTATGGGTAAATAAAGCACCTTTTCCTCCAGATGTGATTCTAATGCAGATATGAAACAACAGTTTGCAAGTTTTTTTTTCACTTTTGGGAAACTCAGAATTTGAAGAATCCCAAATATACACACCAAAAGTGCAAATTACACAACTAAAGTGCAAATTACAACCACAGTTTCTGACAATCTGAACAAGTGGCTAGTACTTAAAAATCCGTCCTAAACTCTTCATCTACAGTGAAAACAACAGAAGGTGACTGTGGCAGCTCTGCCAGAAGAGGCATCTTCAGAATAAAACCTGAAACATGCAGAATTTTATTCAACAATTCATGTGCACAGAGAATGTAGTGGCCAAATGATAAATCCTTAAATATCTCCTCAGTCCTTTCTTGCCCATAGATATACATGTCTTTATGGGAAGCAAAAAAACATTTTAAAGTGAAAATAACCAAACAAACTATTTCTGAATCAAATAAAGTGCTGTCCATCTATCTTCTTTTGTAGAAATAACCATTCAATATATTAGACATAGGGCTAAATTCATAAAACCTACCACCAGATTTACTGTGACAATAGCACATAGTGCTGTGGTAACACATTTCTTCATTCATAAATGTGGATTACTAGATTATTTTACCCTTATGTGATATATGGTACCGCATTTGGTCTTTTGCACATGTACAAAAAATACTTAAACACATCTGACTATGAATGTCTCGGTATCCTCTTCTGGCTGACACCGGTCACCACGACAACATCTTCTGTGTTGCACTTTTTTTTGGTACAACTACTGTCAAGTTTTATGAATCTGGCCTGTATTCATGTATTCATATTCATGGTGTACGTGGTGTGCAGAGAGAGATTTGCAAATGTAGAGGTAAAACTGGGTCGTTAACCTGAGGTCTGGCTGTAATTGGAAAAACTAAAATATCCTTATCCAAAAAAGAAACTTTTCAAGACCAGTGTGTTTGACAGTGATCAGAGGTTAACACAGCCCCCTGCAGCCTGAGTGGTTCTGAAGCTCGTAGTGATGTACAGTTAGGAGAAAGGCTCACAGGTCTTTGGTGGAAATTAGATGCTGTGTTACCTCTGCCGTTAAACACTACAGTTTAACACCACACTTTCTCTGTCTTTCTCTCTCTCTCTCTTGTCTGTCTCTTTGTCTCTTGCCCTAGTTCCCTGTCCCCCCAGAGGTATCCAGGCCATGCTGGACTGCCAGACGGACTCTGCCCTGCTGTCATGGCAACCAGGCGCAGGGGCGCTGTCATACACGGCTACGGCGGCGAGCACCTCTGGACACACTGTGTCCTGTGAAGGATCAGACACTAATTGCGAGCTGTTTCATCTGACCTGCGGAAGCAAATACCAAATCTCAGTGCTGGGCACGGGGCAGAACTGCAGCAGCTCCGCCTCTATGGCTGGTTACCTGGAAACAGGTGAGGAGGGAGCAGTCTCCAAGCAACACCAACACTTTAAACACAAAACCCCTTAATATTTCTAAAAAATAACAAGGTACAAATCCATGATGTAAAGAATAGTCATATAACACTCCTATTTATAACCAAAACCTCACGACTATAAATGAATAATTCTTGTGTTTTCTTTCTTATAAGTATGGTTTTCTCATGTATTCTTTCACCCCGCCCTTCTCTACCCCCTCGACTTGCCCCGCCCCACCTCAATCCCATGCACCTTCCCCCTCCCCTTGCCCTGCCCACTATGCTCTCAGGACCTTGCCCACCGAACCACTTCAGCATGAGCTACACCCCGTCCATCGCGCAGCTGATGTGGGACCCCAGCACTGCCGAACAGAACTACACGGGCATGGCTGTGTCCCCGCAGGGCGTCCAAGCGTCCTGCTCGTCGCAGGACACGTTCTGCGTGATCTCCGTCTTGGCCTGTGGCAACACCTACAGCGTCACGGTTACGGCCGACAGCGACATCTGTCCAGGCAACGCCGTGTCCTCCCCTCTCTCGCTGGATACGGGTGAGGCTCCGGTGTGTCGGAGCACAGGGTTTCTTATTCGTGTGTGTGCATGTGTGTGTATGGTTCCATGTGTGTGTGTGTGTGTGTGTGTCTTCCAGAACCATGCCCCCCCACCAACGTCCATGCACGCTCGCTGTGCCCTTCTGCGTTGGGGGTGGTGTCTTGGGAGCCCAGCGTGGGGGCGGTTGGTTACGTAGCCACACTGGAGGGGCGAGGGGGCGACACTCTGTCCTGCCAGACCAACGAGACGTCCTGCCGTGTGTCCGGTCTACAGTGCGGGGAGGATTACTTGGCCACCGTGTGGGCAGTCGGCTCTGAATTTAACAGCTCAGGCAGTGTTAGCGCTTTGCTAACAACAGGTGAATGGAGCAGCAGAAGCAGCACGTACTCACACACACACACACACACACACACACACACACACACACACACACACACACACACACACACAGGTAGTAATTGTGACCACGCATTCTCAATTCAATTATAAAGTATTTCCGTTCATTTTCCGTTCCGTCTCTCATTCCTGTGACGTGTTTGTACCCAGCTCCCTGCCTGCCAGACCCCAGGAGCATCACCACGGCAGTAAACTGTGACAATAACACGGCATTGGTCAGATGGGCCTGGAGTAACGGAGCCTTATCCTATGAGGTCACAGTTATAAGCAATGACAGTTACCGAGCAACATGTTCCTCCAATGAGAACCAGTGCAGCTTCACGAACTTGGTGTGTGGGCAGACATACAGCATCATCGTGGTGGCAATCAACAGTGTGTGTCAAGTTCCCTGGCAGACTGGGCTCACCTTCCAAACATGTGAGTCTTAAAGCACGGTGAGCTTTTGATCTAAGTGTTGAACAGAGGACAGAATTCTGGGTTAGCACGTACAAGATGGTTTTAAGAACTCCCAGAGCACTAGAACAACCTTTATCTGGTTTCAATATAAAAATAAATAAATAAAATTAAATAATAATGACTGATATGTTCTTATTTTCTTTCTGCCCCATGACTTATAATCTCTAGGGCCCTGTGTGCCCAAACACGTGGCGGTGAACCTGCAGTGTGGCACCAGCACAGCTGTGCTGACCTGGGAACAGAGGCCAGAGGTCCTGTACTACCAAGCCCAAGCCAGTGTGGGAGATGACAGGAGACTGTGCAACTCCAGCAGTGACAGCTGCCAGTTCAGCGGGCTGCAGTGTGGGACAGACTACTCCTTCAGCGTAAGAGCATTCGGCAGCAAGTGCCACAGTGATCCCAGTTCCACCGTCAACATCAGAACAGGTACACCTCCGTTCCTCTATCAGAACAGGTACACCTCCGTCTCTCTCCCCCTCTATCGGAACAGGTACACCTCCGTCTCTCTCCCCCTCTATCGGAACAGGTACACCTCCGTCTCTCTCCCCCTCTATCGGAACA
>JAOXYF010000021.1:4265805-4283893 GCA_028565775.1 Sternarchorhynchus goeldii
TTTTAGAAGATTACACTACATAATCTTTTAGAAGATTACACTACATAATCTTTTAGAAGATTACACTACATAATCTTGATTACATCATTTGTGGGCATAGTGACACCATGTTAAACTGTTATTACTTTGTAGATTTTATATCAGTGGGAAGAAGTAAACATTTTACCCTCTTAACTTCCCCCTGTTCTCCTTAACCCACCCCTGTTTCCAGAGCCGTGCCAACCACAGCATCTCACTGTGGGCGGGACCTGTGAAAACAAGACACTCCACTTTCAATGGGACACCACCAGTGGTGCGCTGGACTACGCTGTGGTTGCCCGTGGCAGCCTGGGTTACATCACCACCTTCCAGACCAATGAGTCCACCCTGGAGGCGGAACTTCCCTGCGGGCAAAGGTACAACATCACTGTCATAGGGAAGGATAAACGGTGTAGGAGCCCCCCGAGCGCCCCTGCATACTACACCACAGGTACATCCCAGCTCATGAATAATATATCACAACGAAGACGAATAATTGTTTACCTTAGCTAACACCTGTGTCACTTTGCAGCCCCGTGTGTTCCACAATATGTGGAGACCTTCGTTGAGTGTGAGGGCCACGTAGGCTCTGTGAGCTGGGCCGGTAGCGACGGGGCGGAGACCTACATCGCGATCGCTAACGGGGTGCTAGGCCACACCCACATGTGCAGCACCAACGGAACGTCCTGCACGTGGGATGACCTGTTATGTGGCGAGACTTACACCGTGCGCGTCATCGCCAGTGATGCTAGCTGCAGCAGCGCGCCTAGCAACAGTACCGTCATCCACATGGGTGAGGCACCGGCCGTCTGTGCGCCTCTGGCCGTCTGGCCGTCTGTCTCTGTTGTTTTTTCTGTAAATACATATATTGTGGGATGATATAGGTCTTCACTAAGACTGCTGAGACTGAGTGTCTGGTTGTCGTGCACAGCTCCATGTGTCCCCCAGAAGGTGGAGTCCAACATGAACTGTGTCCAGAGGGTTGCCACTCTCACCTGGTTTCCCAGCCTGTCCGCGCAGTCTTACCTGGTAACCGCAGAGGCCAGCAGCGGCCACAAGGTGGCGCTCACGACCAACAACACCATCGCGCGGATCTCAGAGCTGCAGTGTGGATTGCGGTATTTTCTGACCGTGAGGGCAGTGGGACAGCGGTGCAGAAGCAGCCCCAGCAACACGTCGCTTCTGCAGACAGGTGACGAGAATTACAGATGATCCAACAATTATGTCCTGGGATCAATAGAAGTCTATGGACGGTAATATGCCACTTGAAGGCCTGGTATATGATCAGAAATGCTGGTAAAACCATTTTTGGAATGTTAGATCACGTAACGTTCTGCGATAAGAACGTTACATTACAACGTTACAAATGCATAACGTTACTCAGTATGCATTTGCTGAGAAGAGTGAGATTTTATTAAGGGCAAATCCATAATCAGTTGTTTGGACAGAGTCGCAAAACCAGAACGTAGCATTTTAAACATGAAATGGAAACGCAGACTAGGGAATAAACACTGGAAACACACTGGAAACACACCAACTTCTCACACAAACAAACAACATACAAACGATGACCAGTCATTACAACTAAAACAGACAAAAACTAAATGCCAAACAAAATCAATGGAAAACGAGAAACAGGTGAAACCTATGACTGAGAACACCGAAACACGAACAGGAACGGAACGGAATGAGCGTCGCCAGGGAAACCACGACGCTGGGGGAGGGGCAGTCGTGACAGATACATGTTTCCTGAGGTTCAAAGCTTGAGGATTCTTGTAGTGGTTGGCGACTCTTTCTCTCATCTCCGTGCAGACCCTTGCCCGCCCACCTGGGTGTTCACCTCGGTGGACTGCTTCACCAACATCGCCGTGGTGAGCTGGTCGCCGTCGGACACGGCCGACTACTACGCGGCGACGGCGCTGGGACCCGACGGCGAGCTGGAAACCTGCATGTCGTCGGACACGAGCTGTGGCATAGCAACCCTGCAGTGTGGCCAGATGTACCTGGTGACGGTCAGCGCGCACCGCCGCCTGTGCTCCTCCGCGGCCAGCCCTGCCACCAACCTCACCACAGGTCACCTGGACACACAGTCCCACACAAGTCCATGTTAGAAATGGAAGCTCGTTAGGAGCCGACATGGACTGCTGGTCATTAACAAACCTCTGATCCTGAACTGCACTTGTAGTTCACCTGTGGTCATAGGATTGAGTCCCATAAATCATACTGTCATACTGATAAATATATGCTCTGAAATAGAATGTCTATCAAATGTTGTAATTGGGTAAATCCGTAGTGTCTCGCATTCACTGGGGTTTTAAACAGTGTTAAGGTGAAAGTGTTGTTATTATTGGATGAAATGTGTTTTAGCATTACGTGCTAGCGACCTGAAGCTCCGGTTGTCACTCTGCCTCTAGTGCCCTGCATCCCGATGGGCGTCTCCGTGGTGATGAACTGTGACCAGAACGACGCGTACGTGACGTGGAGCTCCAGCCAGGGGGCGCTCTTCTACCATGTCAGCGCCGAGAGCACGAACAACGACACCACCTCCTGTTACAGCACGGGCAACGTCACCAGCTGTGTCCTGCAGGACCTCCCTTGCGGGGCAGTCTACACGGTGTACGTGGTGGCCATCGGCGAAGAGTGCTTCAGTTTGCTCAGCAAGGCTACAGTGTTTCACACAGGTGTGGAGAGGGCGATTTAAGGTGGTGTTGCTTAAAGACCATTTAAGGTGGTATTGTGAGAAAAGTCGATGTGAAATAAGGCGCAATACAGCAGTGTTTGTAAAGGTGGTATGAAGTGAACTACCCCTGTCTTAAGGTGGTTTTATGAGATTAACAGTATACTTTTATGATAATGTATATATGCATAAAGCAGTGTGACAACTTCACCTCTCACCTCTTGTTTGTAATCAGTTCCATGCAAAGTCACGATTGGCTCTGTGTACCTGAACTGCTCAACCAACTCCCTGCTGGTGGACTGGAATACCACCACACCCTCCGTCACCTTCACCGCCGTTGCCAGGGCGAGCGGGGGCCAGGCTTCATCCTGCAGCACCAGCCTCTCCAGCTGCTCGCTCACCCAGCTGGCCTGCGGGGAGACCTACAACGTTTCCCTGGTGGCGTCAGACGGACAGTGCAGCAGCCAGCAGAGCCACCAGCGCGTGTCATCGGGTAGCGCAGCCACTAACGCATTATAAACGAAATCTTTTGGTTTAAGCCATTAAGCTCTTTTGATTTAAGTTTTCCTCTCTCTGTCTCTGTCTCTCTCTCTCTGTCTCTCTGTCTCGCACGCTCTCTGTCTCTCTCTGTCTCTGTCTCTCTCTCTCTCTCTGTCTCTCTCTGTCTCTGTCTCTCTCTCTCTCTCTGTCTCTCTGTCTCTCTCTCTCTCTCTCCCTCTCTCTCTCTTGCAGTGCCCTGTCGCCCTGTAAATGTTATCTCCAGCATGAACTGCACGTCCCAGTCTGCACATGTGCAATGGCTTCCTGACAGTGGGGCGGAGTCTTATGAGGTCCAAGTTGTTGGTACGAGGGGTCTTACAGCAAGATGCACCTCCACCCACACTTCCTGCTCTGTGCACAACTTGCTGTGCGGTGACGTGTACAATGTCAGCGTGGTTGCTATTAGCAACAGGTGCAGCGTGACAGGAAATGCAGTCACACCGCTGAGTTCAGGTTGGTAACATACACACACACACACACATATAAGCACTCTTACTAGGCATACACTCTTTGTTTTGAATTGTGTGTGTGAAAGTCCTTCGAAGTCCTTTGAAATGTGTGTATTCCTGGAGAGATGCTTCCCTGCAAGTCCGTTCAAATCCTAGCTCATACCTCACTCATTTTCATGTTCTCTTTGCATATCTGAATTATATGTGGTAGATTGTGATAGATTATGCGCTATATTAGGTTAGATTACGTGCTAGATTAAGGAAGGAATGTTGCATGGTAGGAGATCTCCTGTATAAGACTGGCTCTGAGATGTTGCCAATATGGTTCATAAAAGTTCTTTAAGGCACAAGACTAAGATTGCCATTACTTAATTGTAATATTTAACTTCAATTTAATTACGATATCCCAAAAATACACGGAAACATGTTGAAATCGTTTCCTCCTCGTCCCCTCGTCCCCTCGTCCCCGCAGGCCCGTGTGCCCCCAACCAGCTGGAGACCAGTATGAACTGCACATCGGGGGCCGTTACCGTGTCCTGGAGGGCGAGCCCAGGGGCCGCATACTACACGGCAGTCGCCAGGGCCGCCGGTGGCTTCCCGTCCTCGTGCACCAGCAACAGCACGGCGTGCGTGTTCGGACATCTGCTGTGCGGACTCACGTATGACTTCACCGTGTCGGCCGCCTCCAACGACGGGTGCAGCAGCGCCTTCGGACACCAGGTGGCGCTGAGCACGGGTAAAACGCACCCAATGCTAACGTTACCCACTTTGTTGTTACCATTTATTAACATAAGTTATAAACACCAATAAAAACTTTTAAAAAACTTTAATAAAAACAAAGCAGTCAAAGTGCTCATAATCTCCCATTTACCTGCAATGCTGACTCTTGTCTGTGATTGGCCAGTTCCATGCCAGCCCCAGCAGGTGACCACTCAAATGGACTGTGTGAGCAGCACGGGGCTGGTGTCATGGGAACCGGGAGAAGGTGTGTCCTTTTACATGGTGAGTGCAGTGTCCTCTGACGGGCACCAGCTGCACTGCAAGAGCGGCAACTCCAGCTGCTCACTGGACAGCATGCACTGTGGCCAGCGCTATGATCTCAACATCACTGCTCAGGACAACCGCTGTAACAGCACTGCTGCTCATTTCAACATGAATTCAGGTGAGGGACTACGTTTCCCATAGTGCCATGCTCACTTGCAGGACTGCTGATTTAAGTCTTTAATTCTACCCCTGATGACCAATGGCCGATGCTAATGTTTAGAGAGCAGGGTGTCTGAGGGCCAGTAAATAATGCTGTTACGTTGTTGATTTTTTCATCTGCTTTGATTCGAATCTGTATTCTGTGTTCAGTACACTGGTTTTAAGTAATAAATCACGTAAGATATCCATAGATAATCAAAAAAAGTTAAAAAAAAAAAATTTTTAATTGTTGTTTACCTCAAAATGGGGTTAATTAATTGTTTGAGAGCTACTGTTGACATTGCATTATCCCATGTGCCTACCACATCCATTCTGACCGTTCTCTTCCTCACCCGGCCTCTTCCTCATCCACCGTCTCCCTCTCCCTCAGTGCCCTGTGCGCCCACCGCCGTTCAGACCACCCTGATGTGCGACTCCAACTCTGTGGGCGTGAGCTGGCAGAGGGCGAGCGGAGCGCTGGGTTACCAGGCGGAGGGCGTGAGCGTCGACAGGCGCCACCTGGTCTCCTGCAACTCCAGTCTGCTTCACTGCGACCTGCAGCAGCTGTACTGCGGGACCTACTACAGCGTGAGCGTGGTGGCACGGGACAGCACCTGCAGGGGAAGCAGCAGCGCCCTGACTCGAGTGCGCACGGGTGAGTGGACGGGTCGGGCCTGCCCACGGGCGTGAGCACGCGTGCACGTGGATGTGCACAGTGGGTTTCAGCGTACAAGCAAATTTTGTTCCTTTTTGTATTCCGTTGTATTTATGTCTCTCTCTCTTTTTCTCTCTCTCTCTCTCTCTCTCTCTCTCTCTCTTTCTCTCTCTCCATCTCTCTCAGCACCCTGCCCTCCTCAGCAAGTGCTCACTCAGATGAACTGCCCCGCCAACACCTTGAACGTCTCATGGGCGGCCAATCCCGATGCGGATTCCTACCACGTGGACGCGGTCGCTGGCGGCAGCGCTAACCTGTCCTGTGACACCACGGGCACGAGCTGCCCCTTCGGCCCCCTGCCCTGCGGCGTGTCCTACACCGTCACCGTGAGGTCCATCAGGGCGGGCTGTGTGAGCGGCCCTGGCAGGGCGCTGCAGGTTTCCTCAGGTAAATGGGAGAACGCTGGCGCTCCGTCTACAAACGGTACAGAATATCCAATTCACACGATGGCATGCTGTGCTGTGGAGAGTCAAAGAAGGAACTTCCAGTGCCAACTCACCAAGAAACGTCTTCCCTACGAAAGCTTCTCTACGAGAGCTTCTAATATGATATTGTTAAGTGTATGTCCTCAAAGAGGAATTCCCTCAAAGCTGGAGCAGTGACGGTTACATTTCAGCTAATGATTGAGGAATACACTGATTATTTGCACAGTTGTAGTTTGGATTTAAATGTGTTTGTTTGTTTTACAGAAATTATTTATGTATCTTCTTTATGTTTTGTGAACAATACAATTGTATCTTTTAGTGACTAATTTTAGACTTCATGTGTGTGTGTGTGTGTGTGTGTGTGTGTGTGTGTGTGTGTACGTGCACAGTGCCCTGCATACCTGAGGGCGATAAGAGCAGCCTGGACTGTGTGACCAACTCCGTCTGGGTGACGTGGCAACCGACGGCGGGGGCGGAGTCCTACGCAGTACTGGCCATGGCGCCGGACGGGTCAAACTCCACCTGCAGCGGCTTGGGCCTCTACTGCAACGTGCCGAAGCTGATGTGTGGGGTCGCGTACACCTTCAGCATCAAGGCGCTGAACTCGCAGTGCAGCAGTGCGTCGGGCAACTCCTTCCAGATCGAGACAGGTAGACACACGCCACGACAGCAGTCAGGGTCTGAGACTTCAGTCAGCCAGGTCACTGAGGTGTCTAGTACAAGTAGATCTAGGTGAGAGGCCAGGGCGACCTTGCCTTACTTGCAGGCAGTCGGCTAAAATGTTTAGCGTTTCCAAGTACGAGCAGCTTGAGGTGGAATATCCGGTGAGTCGTGTTTCGGGCAGGCCTGATAACGCCTCTGCCCCTGTCCCTGGCATGATGCCCGCAGCTCCCTGCCCTCTGACGGGCATCACCATGCAGACGGATTGCGGCAGCAGCTCCATCAGAGTGGGCTGGAACTCGAAGACCAGCTCGTCACTGTACGTGGTCACAGCCATGGGGCAGGACAACAGCTTCCTGGAGTGTAACAGCTCGAGCACTTCCTGTGTGCTGCAGGGCGCTCGCTGTGGCATGCAGTACACTGTGATGGTCTCTGCTTCCTCTGACAAGTGCAGCAGCCTGCGTAGTCTGCCATATACCATCAACACAGGTACTGCACACACACACACACACACACACACACAAAATACACCATCAACACAGGTACTGCACACACACACACACGCACACAAAAAACGAATAATCTAAACCAATACACACACCACAACTGATCAACAAATGTACATGTTTACATCCACATAATGAACATGGGTCCATCCACACACACAGACACAACAATGAATCTGCATGGATACATATGACACAGATCCCAGTAATCACAATGGAAATGGAAATCTAACCGAGGGCTGTGTCTGTGCCCCTGGGTCCTACAGCCCCCTGCGCTCCTGAGAATGTGATGGTGAGGCACACGTGTAAAGCGGCCGGTGTGCTGGTCTCTTGGTCTCACTCCGCGCTGGCCGAGTCCTATGACCTAACGGCTGTGGGCGCCGACGGCGACGTGCGCAACTGCAGTAGCCCCACCCCCAACTGCTCCCTGAGCCTGCTACGCTGCGGCCATTCCTACACGCTCAGCATCACCGCCCACGCCGGCAACTGCTCCAGCCCACCCAGCCAGCCCGTCGCCTTCCACACGAGTAAGACGCTCCTCCGCTGTGGCAACGCCCACCAGGGAGGCTGCCACGCCCACCAGCCACACGCGGCTGTGCTAGTGCAGGGTAGCGCTAGGTGTGTATGTGTTCGGTAGCTATGTACAGTTGAGGCAAACTACAAACTGTTCGTCTACACAAGAGAAATAACAAATTCAGTCATGTTACTTTTGAGTCTGTATGCAGGTTTCAGGTAATACCCAACACACCACAATACAAATAAACACAACGGTGACATTTTACATGGTATGAAGTGAAGGTTCGAGCTCCTTAGAACCAGCTATAAATTTGAACTTGCTGGTCATAATTCAACATATTTTGGGGCAGGTTAGCTCAGAATAGAAATTTAGCGAGAGCAGCAAACAAACAAACAAAAAAACTCTAACGATATTTGTGCTTAACGCTAAAGAAGTGAGGCAGGATGCCAAGCTTCAGGAACAATGATACGTTTTATTTGAGACGACGATGACTACGCAAAACGTGACAGCGAGCGCTGTGTTCCTCCCTGATCTCAATAATCTTACCACAAAACTCTCTCCGCAGCTCCGTGTGCACCACGAGGTGTGGAAGTGGTCACCAACTGCAGCGATGGCACGGCGATGCTCTCCTGGCCAACCAGCGGCAGCGGCAGCTCTCACGGCTACATCGCCAGGGCGCAGGGGTCGCTCGGAGACGAGCTGCACTGCGTTGTCCCGCAGGGGTCGGCAAACGCGTCCTGCAGCGTGGTGGGCCTGCAGTGCGGGGCGACCTACAACTTCACCGTGCACGCCTCGGACGGGACGTGTAACAGCTCCGCGGGACTGCCGGTGCAGAAGGGAGCAGGTAACGTCACCTGGCAACCACTGCAACCTGGCAACCACCCTCACATTTTTGTAAATATAACTCAACACAGCCATTAATGTCTAAACCGCTGGCATCGAAAGTGAGTACAACCCCTAAGTGAAGTGAGTACAACCCCTAAGTGAAGTGAGTACAACCCCTGAGTGAAAATGACTATTTGTGAGATACTATACGTATTGTGTTTCATGATAATGAAACTTCTTTTCTGCAGTGTTGCAATACCTGATTGTTAACCCAGCCAGACATTAAACAGTGCTCACTTAATTTGCTCTCTGTTGCTATTGTAGACAAAATGTAAAAAGCCCTGAGAAATGTCTTTGTTTTGTTACATATTTCTAAAGATATGAATCGTCATGTTGAAAAAAGTGTGATTGAAACCTTGTTCCAAACCTTCTCTCCTTCTACCCCCACCCCATGTCACTCTTACCTGCTGCAGTTCCATGTCCCCCAGACTTGGTAAAGGTCAGGGTTCACGTTGACGTGAGCTACACTCTGATTCGCGTTTCATGGAGCCCAGTGAAGTGCCCGGATGTCGAGTACCTGGTAGAGCTGACCGGCTTCTTCCAGAGCGACCCCCACTCTGTCCTTAACGTCTCGTCCTACTGGACAAACAGGACGTATTTTGAGTTCCCTGTGCCCAGCGACTTGATCTATGCAGTGACGGTGAGAGCAGGGAACCAGGCAGGCAGCAGTGTGCCGTTGACTGCCGTTACAGGAACTGCAGGTACGTCTCCTCTCCACTGGATGGTGCTGAAGAGCCAATTTGTCCGTGGTTGTTTTTTCTACAGGAAAATGTGGTGTGCCATACTAATGCAAACTGGGAACCTCGATCCAACTTCCAACAGAAAAGGGAGGAGGTATCCTTGTCCAGTCATCTGACAGAGAGGAGGGGTGACTCCCTGCCACTAAGACCAGGGATATGATTTAGAAGCTTTTAAAAAAAAGTATTGGCCAATATATCCAATTATCATATCAATATTTTTGTAAAAAATCAAGAACAAGAAGCCAGTATCCCATTATGAAGAACACAAGCACAAAGGTGTGAGTGAGAGCAGGAGGGGAAGAGAGGCACAACATGTTGAGAGAGGACTTAGGATGCTGACAAATCTTAAACTCTTGCCTATATAATATAGATTACAGCACCCCTACTATATATTACAATGTTATAACACCCCAACCCGTACTACAATATTATATATTATAACACCCCCACCCGTACTGCACCATTCTATATTACAACACCCCTAACTACATTTTCAGTGTTACAACATACCTGCCCATATCTTTTGTACATTTGTGAGAAAATGCACCAACTTTTACACTTCACTAAAACTACAGTGCTGAGGATCAATTGTAATAACAGAACAAATGTACTAAATATTGTATTAGGGATCAAAATTTTTGTAATATCTTTTTAAATCCATATGGCCCAGCTTGACCTTCCCCATCTCCTGAAGTATTGCTCTACTGCTCTGCACAAGCACATGTTCATTCTGGTCTAACAGAAAACAACACAGTAGATCAGTCACATTTTTGTAGCAGGTGGGGAATGAAATGACATTTAACGTGAGACTTTTCCTACCATACTTGAGTATTAACTTCTCCTCGGCTCCCTGCCCACTCATTTAATAGAAATGTGGTTTTCTCTCTGATTTATGGTTTCGATATGCCATTATGGCGCCCTGCCACAGTCGCCCTTGGCTTGTTCACTGAGGGATTAGACTCGGACATTTCCAGCGGCTGTTGCAAAAAGCGCGATATAAGTTCATTTGACTTTGACTTTGATATACTTGTCTGAGGTGAATCGTGTTTTGATCTTTTGTAGGTCCGGTGAGCGCTCGTCGTAAGAGAGATACGAGGGAAGCAAAAATTCTGGCCGCAGCGAAGATCGCACGTGAGAACATTTATACGTTTTATTACAAATACAAATTGTACTTAAATGCGCATTAGTCAGTATTCGCTTGGATACTCTTGGAAAATGAGATGTTAGATTTCAGTGCTTTCAATATAGTGTTGCGCCGAATTCCGACTCCCCGGCAGGATCCGACTCCCCTTCGCGTGCACACGCGTCACACGGGCACATATACGCTACAGATGACACTCGCGATTTAGGTTGTTTCCCTGTAAATTTAAGTTTAGCCGTTATATATACAGGGAAACAACCGAAATCACGAGTGTCATCTGTAGCGTATATGTGCCCGTGTGACGCGCGTGCACGCGAAGGGGAGTCTGCGCAGTAGAATGTAATGCCGAACAAAGAGGTTCGTAGCGATCTAAGGTTATTAAATACTATTAATTAAATGTAATGAATCTAAACTTTGGTTGTTACCGTAACACTCAGAGGGGATTGAATGCCTTTGAGTCATTATAAGTATTATGAGAACACCGTAAAAAAAGGTTTAATTCTCAGGTCTGGAGCAATAACCAGATTTTCTCTTTTTAATGAGATATTGATGATGTAAAATTGAACAAATATACCATAATTATGACAGATTGTCTAGTAATTACAAATCTAGTCAACTAAGTTATATACCTCCTTATTTATGGGTTGCAAGGTCTGATTCATATCAAACTTATTCTAGTGATTTAACTATTAGGGGGCATGGAAGAAGGAATTTTACCAAGTGTTTTTACCAACAAATGGTGAGAGCAGGTGCAAAAAATGCATAATGGGAAAAGAGCAATACATTTGCATCTTTGTGCATATGCATTGACTGGGTCTCTTTTCGGTCTTTATAAAAGGAAATAAATTCCAGAAATGAAACATTTCCACACACTTTTGGGTTTTACTTGTTTTGACCTTACCAAAACAAAGTTTGTAAATCAACTATTACTTAAAAAAAAGAGAGAACTCATTGTCTCCCTCTACTGGACTTTTCTTGTTGATTTAAAATGTCTTTGTCTGATTCTGCAATTTCAGATGTTCTGCCGGTGCCTGAAATTACAAATATCCAGGTGAATGGGAATTCCCTGCATGTGGAGTGGACTCCACTCACGGAAGCGAGTCATTATACCCTGATCGTGAGGGACGACACGGATAGTGACTCTCATATACTGATCATCTCTGATAAGAGCTGTAACATCGACAATCTCCGACCCACCACCCACTACTGCATCACACTGTCTGCCAAGAACTCCATTAGCCAGAGTGACTTCTCGTCCCCTCTTTGTGTCACCACTGAGGGGTTTGAGTAAAAGAGCTTCTTGTATGAACAAAGTGTGAGAGTGTAGCAAAACAAATCCAAAAGAAAGTGTGTTAAAAAAAAAGTGTGTCCAGTGTGTTATAGTATCTGCAGTAGTGAGAAAAAAGAATTTTTCCTAAGCAGTGTGGTGTGCCCAAGATGAGCCTCGACAATGTCAGAAGGGTAAGGAAGCGTAAGGATTTGTTTGTTTGTTTGTTTGTTTGTTTAAATTAGCAAACTACTATTACCACAGTACCTCTAGCTCTCATAGTCGTCCTTGGTTTTAACTAAAAATATCAAAATAAGTAAATGTCGTTAAAACACACTTGTTTGTGGGTGGGTTTTTTGTTGTTGTTTTTATTTTTATTTTATTTTTATTTTTTTTGCTTTGCTTTCTCTTCACAAGACAAGATTGAGTCGGGGACTGGAGAAACTAGTTTATGAACAGTCACTAGTTTATGAACAGAGAACTGAGTCTTGGCTGAAAGCCTTTGTGGTTGCAGATCCAAAAACTATCCTGTACGCTTCAGCAATCTGTGATAAATAGGTCACTTTCTTTAAACAACCAAGAATTAGGTATGAAAAACAAACTGTTAGAATATTTATAATGAACAGAATAATGTTTAATCAGACTTGTTGATTTAAATTCTTCTGCAGGATGCATAGATTAAAGTCACTGTTAGATTTAGAATTAATTTGATTTGCTTTAATACAGAGTGAATAATTTAAATCAGAAATTGTCATATTTTTGAGATGGGCATAAGATTTATTTTCTGTAATGGCAATATTAATTGTTTCAATCAAGAATGCATGTAAACTACATAGATAGAGCAAATAAAATGCTATTTATCAAGCAATATTTTAAAATTATGTATTATATTATCTGATGTACTATATGATTTGCCTCATTTTGTGAATGAAAACTTTGCAATAGTCCTTTTTATAAAAAGCCCAGAAATGAAGGAATAAAAATGTGAATGTCTTAAAGTAGTTCTCTCTCCATAAAGAGCCAGTCAGTGTTGTGTCATAATCTTATTCGTTGTAGTTCTCGTGTAGCGCATTGACTTTTAAAACCTCGTCATTTGTTTTAATCCAGTACGTACACTGATGACTGCTAAAAAAAACACTGTGTTAAGGTGATCTTGACTGTTTATAAAGATTTAAATTTAAATGTGGTTTAAATGCAAAGGAAATATTTATGGTGTGCTGATGGTGTTGAAAGAAGATCCCAGTATGCGCTGTTGTGTGTGGCATTGAATGCTGCTGTTCAAGTCATTCGATGGCGCACACCCCCAAGTTTCAGTTACTTTTAAAACATTGCGTCAGACAGATGTCTGGGCGTCACAAGTTACGCTTGTAGCTAATAATGCATCCACATTTCCTCCAGACGCACCGTGTTTGCGTAATGACGACATCCACTCGCGTCTCAGCCGGAGGGAGGCAGCAGATACCGATTGAACATTTTTGAAGAAGATTGAAAGATAGGGTCAGAGCAAGCAATGATGGTTTGGTATAAATCCACAGTTCAGCCGTTTCCAGCGTCTTGTTTCCAGTAAACCTAATCTGAATAACGAGTGGAACAGTCAGGGTTAGCTGGCACATCTCGGTAAGTAAGCGCCTAGGGAGTTTCTTTTAGGACTGTAGCCAGAAAGTTTAGCTGCCTAGCTGGCTAGCAAGACAACAAGCAAGCTTGCTAGCTGACTAGCTAGCTAGCAAGTTATTTAGAATGAGCAACCCGATTATTCTGTCCTTGAAAACTTGAAACGACTTCACTTTCCAGTATTGCTCATTAATGACAGTTACAGATGTATCATACAAAACATGAGCTCTAACGTGTTTTGAGTGTTGTTGTTAGTTGAGGTTGGTTGCTATGTCGAATCGTTAGCACAACTGTTAAACGTAATGTAACTTAACAGTAATGTAACTTAATCAAGACCACTAATAAGTTATACCGTTATTTCTGAATTAGGTTACTAAGGTTTAAATGTCCTCTTTGTAGCTCTGGTTATCTAGGAGATGCATATATCAAACGTTACAAAACAAAACAAAACAAAATTAAAACTAGTGGATCAGCTAGCTAGTTAGCTATCTAGCTAGCTATCCATGAACAGACTTGTCAGTTTTGTTTATGTTACCCAGTTAGCAAGAAAGTTTACACACACATCAGAACAAGATCGGCAGTGTTCTGGCGGTTTTAAATGATTTTACGCATCAAAGGTCCAAATTAAAAATATAAATGTACACATAATGGGTACATCGAGGTATTTATTTCCTTGGACTGGAAAATGATTATAATTTATCCTTATGTAATTATAATTATTTTCCAGTCCAAGGAAATCAAATATATTTAATACAATAAAATATAGTATTCAAATATTTAAATAATTTATTCAAATGATTTAATATCGAGACTTTTATTTTGCGTGCTGTGGTTAGGTATTTAGTGAATGATTTCATGACTGGCTTGTGAAAATATAATCACTGCTCCTGTTCAGCTCTAAGCAGGGGTGCATCAAGCTGTTCAAAAGTGGGTGTGTTCTGGGATGGGGAATAAAATCCCCTTTGAAAGTATCGTTTTAATCTTACAAAAGTGTGTGTGTGGGGGGGGGGGTGGAGGAATCGTGTTTCAGCAAAAGTGTGGGTGTTGGAACCCAACCCCCCATCCCTGTTTGCTATGTCCCTGGCTGTAAGTAATATGAAGAGTTACATGTGGGTTACTGCTGAGAACTGCCGAAAGAAATCGCTTAGATATATCTTAAAAGAAACAGACAGACCCAACGATAACAATGTTATGGTTTTTGTTTTAGTGGAATCCCTCTGATGAAAGTGACATGTATCGGGAGAGTTGAACTTGATTTAGTAGACATCAGACATTGTTGCAGTTAATAATAATATCAAGAATAATAATAATTTTTTGGGGGAGGGGGGGGGTTTATATCAGGCATGGTTTTTATGTGACAGAGTAATAACATTTTATAAGCATATATTACATGTACATGAATAAAGCAGTTATTACATTTAAATATATGTAAACTTGCTTCTAAAATGTAAATACAGAACACTTGTGTGTGTGTGTCTGTGTGTGTGTCTGTGTGTGTGTCTGTGTGTGTGTCTGTGTGTGTGTCTGTGTGTGTGTCTGTGTGTGTGTTTGTTTTGTTCTTCTTCATTCTTAACCAGTGGGAGTAAGTGAAGATTTACTCCACTTTTGACTGTCATTGTTTTTCAGTTGTTGTGACCCCAAGGCTTGTGCTGCAGTGGTCATCCCTGCTCAAGCCATCTTGGAAATGGAGGGGTCCCATATTCACTGTATGTCGTGTGTCAGTCGGCGCTGCATGGTCAAGCCAGAGCCAGGCACTTCCTGCGACCTCATCACATGCCCGCTGGTCTGTGGCGCCATCTTCCACGGCTGTAAGGTGGACGAGCATCGTCTGCTGTGCCCGCTAGAGAGGGTGCCTTGCCTCAACCACGGCATTGGCTGCCCTTTCGTGCTGGCCCGCGGTAAGATGACGGAGCACCTTGAAGTGTGCCCTGCTGGCGTGGTGTGCTGTACCATGGAGTGGAACAGGTGGCCGGTAAACGACGAGGACTATCGCTCTTACGAGAGGCTGAGTCGGGATGCCGATGAGGAGGAGCAACTGGACATGGCCCTTGCCCTGCAGGACCAGCGCACCATGCTGGCCTCACTCAAACTCGTCTCACTGGCGCCCACTAATGGACCCGAGAGGAAAGTGCAGGTTGCAGAACAAGGCAGGAAGCCCGGCGGGACACTGGACTCTGTGGCTCCTGCCAGGCTGGCCGAGGACCCCATGGATGGAGTGCCTGCAGCATGTTGTTCAAAGGACGGAATCAGCAACGGAATTAACGGACTAGTGGAGGAGCATTATGGTGAGCTTTACCAGACCACAGCAGAGGCAAACAAAAACCTGACTGCAGCTCTTAACATCCTCATCCAACTCAATGCCTCAGACACAGAACGCACAGCTACTGATGTGTCCGAAACACAGTCTGGATTGAATGGAGAGCTACATAAAGCTTTAGCTATGAGAGAAGATGCCGGGCCTAACTGTGATAAAATAGCCAATGGAGTTAGTGGATTAAACGAGGAGTTGCAGCCTCAGCGACACCAAACCTTGATGGAATTGGGGAGGAACTTGGCCTCTGCCCTTGGAGCCCTGGGTGACGCTGTCAAAGGGCCAGAGCCAATCAGTAACCCTGCAGCTAACAAGACAAATGGTGAAATTCACCAATCACATGATGTAGAATCTGCAGACGTTGAAATGGTAGACGCTCCCTCCGAAGTGGAGGCTGAAGTCGGGGCAGTTGTTCGAGGCATTGATGGAGGTGCGGACACGTTTTGGGACTGTACTAGCGGAGAACGTTCTCAGGAGTCCTCGGGTGAATTGTGTAAGCTAGGAGATGCGGAGCGGCAGAGGTTATGCAACAGTTGTCACAATACTGCTACACCCAGAGCACAGTCACAGGAAAGGACTCTAGAGCTGGCTGTGGCAGGTGATGAGGGTCCAGAGCCCAATGGCCCTTGGGAGTTTGTTGGTCCACTGATTCCCCATAGACCACAGGTGAGACATGACTTGGCCCCTGTAGTAATGCAGGAGACATCAGGGGATCAGGTCCCGTTGCTGCAAGCTCCCGTCCACGCTCAGGCTCTGATTGTTCCTGGGGAAGGTGCGCTGTCTTCCATAGCTTTGGACTTTGACGATAAGGCTTTTGAGAGGAAACTACAGAACCTTCAGATGCTGCGTAGCTTCATGCCCCTTGCACTTAACGGGCGTAAGGGATGCTTCTCGGATGCCCAGGTCATCCCACACAGGTCTCCACGTTGCAAGATGGAGGACAAAGCTGTGGACACGTCCGACCTGGAGCAGGAGCCTCAGGACGACCCCATGGGCCTCGGCGAGATCGACTTCACGGCCGCCGCGCTGCTCTTCTGCCTAGAGGAGTCGCCGCGGGCGCGCCGGATATCGGACACCGTCTACACCTTCGGCGGCTCGCGGGTGGATTTCGGCACACAGACCTTCAGCTTCCCCGCCGCTATCCTGGCGACCAGCACGATGGTCGGGGAGGTGGCGTCCGCCTCGGCCTGCGACCGCGCCGCTCCGCGCCTCTCCCAGCCCAGTCCGTTCTGCACCCTAAGGCTGGACCTGACCCTGGAGCAGCTGGTGCCCCGGCCCAGCTGGGCCCCACGCGAGGGCTCCATGTTCACCTTCGAGTGCGGCCAGCTCTTCCGACGGGAGGAGTTCCTCTCGCACTTCCGCAACGTCCACGGCGACATCCACTCGGGCCTGAACGGCTGGATGGAGCACCGCTGCCCGCTCGCCTACTACGGCTGCACGTACTCGCAGCGCAGGTTCTGCCCCTCCACCCAGGGTGCCAAGGTCGTCCACGACCGCCACCTCAGGTCTTTCGGGGTGCAGGCCGTCACGGGGGTCGTCACGGAGCCCGGGTGCGACCGGCTGAGCGGGCTGCCCTTCGAGGTCCTGCAGCACGTGGCACGGTTCCTGGACGGCTTCAGCCTGTGCCAGCTGTCGATGGTGTCCCGTACCATGCGGGATGTTTGCGGCAGCCTCCTGCAGACGCGCGGCATGGTAGTGGTGCAGTGGGAGAAGAGGCAGTACCCAGACGGGCGCCGCACCTGGCAAATAAAAGACAAGGTAGACCTCAGTTTGTGGATCTCTCACGCTCACTCATAGGCCGTCGAATGGTCACAGAGTGAAGATCTGCAAAAGATCCCTTTTAATTTCTAACTTATCCACCTGTTTGTGACTTTCACAAAGTTTTTCTTTTATTTTGGCTTTTTAAAAAATGTAAACAAACTTTTATTAACATTTATGTAAGAACAATTGACTTCTTGCTCAGGTGTGTGTGGAGCTTCACTAGAGGTTGAAAACATGGACTACCTCTAGTGTTTGGGGTCCCAGATGGCTAGTTTGGGAAACACAGAACGTACTTATCGGCTAGACTGTTGAACGATCCAGTAATGACCAGGCTTCATCAGGCTTTGCTCTTCCTGCAGGTATGGCGCTTCAGCACGGCCTTCACGCCGGTGACCAGGTGGGAGTTCACGGACACTTGCAGCATGGCGGACCACCTCAAGCGCTGCCCGTATAATGAGGTCCATCGGCAGGTGGAGGCGGTGCCGCTGCCGTGCATGTACACGACCCGGGAGTTGACCCGTGACGGACGCTCGCTCCGCTCTGTTCTCAGACCAGTATTATGAAAACATTTTTAACACCAGAAAGCAAGAGCTAAAACACTACCTTACCTAACCTCTTTAATCAATACTATCCATCACTGTGTACATAAGACGAAATATTTTTGCTTTCATGTTGTGATTTTT
>JAOXYF010000021.1:4283975-4294151 GCA_028565775.1 Sternarchorhynchus goeldii
AAATCTTGCATACATACATACATGCACAGTATAGAAATGAAAGAATATGATTTTTCCAAGTTGTGTGTTAAAGGAAAGGTTTTAAGGACAAAAGCACTGAAACAGAACATTTTTGGTGTTTGGCTTATTATGGTCACATTACAAACTGCTCTGCAAGAGGTCTGACACTAAATTGAGCAAAGGAATGGGACAAAAGCAACAAAGACTGAACTGAGTGGAATTAAATGAGCAGCCTTATTCAGTGCACTTCATTTATTTAACCAGACGCTGTAGGATAATGGAGGTAATCTTTTCACAGGTAGGTCTTCCACTGCTGATTCCTATCAAGTGCAAGGTTGAATTATACAATACCTGCATGATTTGGTAATGGGACAGTACCCTTACAGGAGAAAGCACCTTTCCACAACATTCATGATTATCATCATTAGCAGTTATAAGTGAAGTATTTAAGCATTTCTCGAGAATTCAAGAATAGCACTGATCCTGAAGTTTCCCTATTAAATTTGTGATGCCTAAGGGTGGTTGGGAAGGCAGAAAGCTGATTCCAGATCCTTAGTCCATCTGTGTGCTGTTTTGGGGTTTTTTTTGTTGTTTTTTAGACGAAGGTTCTCATGAGTGAGTGTGGATTCAGGAGCAGACACTGGCTGCCCTCTCAGTGAGACTGTAGGGAAGGCTGGAGCCTGCCCTACATGAAAACTTTACTTTGAGAACTGATAATCATGTAAACACAACGTTCAGTGTTTTTTGGCTGTCAGAAGACAACCAAAACCTGAACTGGTGTGCTTACAACGTGTGCTCATATTGAGGCATGTTATCCATTTCCAACCTTTTTTGTTTTTCCTTTTCTGTGGTGTAGCGGAAGGTTCGCTATGCACGTTGCGGAACTCTGTCCCACCCAAACCCTGTCCAACCAGGGGACTGGCACAGGCCCTCTGTCACCACCTTCTTTCGGGAGGAAAGAGGGCTGTTGGGTCGCACTTTTCTTAGACACTTCACAAGCACCTGTTCACACGTTCAAAGACGCCCGTGAACGTTTTCATGCAGATTGGCTTGCTCGTGCGTTGTATCTCCATGCACACGTCCACATGCGAAGCAAAAAAGCATTGGTGGTTGTCGCTCTTTAATTCCTGAAAGCTTTACGTATGTGCAACAATCGTTACGAAGTAATAATCTGGATCCCCTTCAGCTAGTGCAGTGTTTCTGCGTCACCGACCTTGGTGTGCCCTGCCTTCCATTTCCACACGTTTTCTTGCTCCTATACCCCTGCCCTGAACTCGGTCCACTAGGCGACCAGTGTCTGGTTTGACAGAGTAGGGACTTAACTGCAGGAAACAACCGTGTCCTGTCGGGTCCGTAGGACTGGGCTTGCAGAACCATTGAACTAGCTGCACATCCAAACACCATGTTTTTGTTTGTCTGTATAATCACAATGAAGGCCTTATGGAGTGTTTGTTTATGTCTGTATAATCCCAATGAAGGCCTTATTAAGTGTTTACTGCTGCTGTTCCCATTGCTGAAGGAGTTAAAAGCCTTTGACTGCGTGCGCTTTCTGAATGGACTGAGCAGAAAGACGTTCTCACAAGGCCACGCTGGGACATGACACAGGCTGGAGATGCATGTGGTTTTTGGTTCTGCTGAATAAAAAGATATTTTATGATCTTTGATCAGATGCTGTGGTTGTAGTATTTGACCTTGGTGGTTTATGACTTCAGAGGAGAGGAGTGTGCTGACTCGAGGTGTGTGAGTGAGTGAGAGGACGGAAGAGAATACACTGAGAATACTCATGTAATTTATTGGTATTTTTATATAGAACACTGGCATTTTACAGGCCTAAACCAATGCAGGGCACAAATACTACTCCATAAAGCCACTGAACTGTGTTCAATTTGGATTTACCCTTTACGTGATAAGGTCAAACACTTGGTTGAGAGAGTTGACGTTTCTTGAAACATTTTGTGAAAACAACTTGCACAACAAAAACTTTCCAATTCGAGTTCCATTTCAAGTTTGGACGTTAATGGTCACTTTAATATGATCGGAGGACAGAAGGAATTTGTGTCGATGTTTTTACATAAAACCTTGGGTTAAAATATATACAACGTGGGTATGCTATGTGAGATTAGCAGTAACTCTTCCGTGCCATTGGATGGTAGTGTCGGCTTTCCGTTGACTTATCGTTTTTTAAAAATCGTGGTGCTACGACTGTCATGAGCTCTCGTATATATGCCTAGCGAGAAGAGCGTCTGCAAAGGATACCAGTTTCTTGAATGTTAACATAAACGTGAAACTCGTACACCTAATAACCTGGCGTAGCGCTGTCCACTCTGCCTCTGTGTATTAGCTGTTGTCAATGCTGCCAAAGTCCGACATCTTACGACGCCGAGCTCCGGAGCCGCTCCTCCAAACGTCAGAGTTTTGACAAACTGGCTAAACGTTCCTCGTATCTTTTTCCATAAATGCTAGATTGAAATCAGAGTTTTGTTTGTTTTTTCCCATCGAGATGGTTATTTTTAGGTTCGGGGTAATTTTGACTCCCGAACGGTCGGACATTGAGGTGTTTATATCGGGTTCCCGTCCGGAGATGGGTCATTGGACTCCCGATAAAGCTGTACCGATGAAGGCGACAAGGGCTGTCGTGTCAACCTGCGAACCCTGTCTGTGGATCGGCGAAGTGCATCTGGCGGAGCCCTACAGGGACAAGCTCTGGTTCAAGTTCATTAAAAGGGCCGGCGATAGCTATATTTGGGAAGGTATATCTAACATAAAAAATAATCATCTAAAATTTAATATACAGGAAGTGAAAGAAACTATGCAAATATTAGAAAACCGTTGGTGTGGGTACAAGCTCCGTGTTTGAAACGAACACGCTAGCCATGGTCCCTATACTGACCCGTCAGAGGCTTGCGCACAGGGCTAAAAACGGGTGTAATTTGATCAGCAACAGTCTGGCCTGCTTACTCTGATTGATGGGGGACAAATCAATGAATTTAAAGAGTTTTTCCACTTCCAGCATGCCGACACTGATTTCATCTTTTTGTTGTTGGGGTGAGGGGGTGTGCAAAAGTATGGTCTATTCTACAGTATAATATTTTATGGTCTAGCATGTTTTCAGTTAAGGGTGCATGGCACCAAAAATATTTTTACTTTTGCCCACTGATTACTCACACAGCAGGTGGATAATCTAAATGCCAGGGTAGGCCAAAGTAACACACAAACACAAAACACGTCTCTGCTGGGTATTTGGACTATAGGTGCGGCCGAATCGAATTATGCTTGCACAGGATGTATTAATGTACCATTAAGATTATTTAAATTTCGTTGTTATGTAATTCATTCCTGTAGGATAGTGTCATTAGGATGAATGTAATGCAGCCGCTCCTCTGCATCACTAGATGGTAGTGATGTCACAAAAACACACACTCGCATGTCTAAATATTATTTTATCCTAACGTTATTGGGTATTTGAGTAAAAAAAAAACTTTCTTTGATTGCCACCCTTTATAGGTCAAGGTAGGCTACAGGTAGTTTTATTGAACCGAACAGTAAGAAAAGCTCAGATAAAAAACATCCATCTATTCTCTAAAGCTTCTCCTTTATGCCGTAGCCTACTGAGTTTCGTTCTGGATTTCTTTCACGTTTCACAATAAATTGACTCTGAATGTGACTGTGCTCGTGAAGAACCATCCTCCGAACGCACGCATTCCTCAGAGATCTAAGTTTTTTTCTGTAATGAATTTACTTGTTTTCTTGTGCTGTTTGTGGCATTGGCTTTCGCCCAGCAGCGCAACTGCTGGAGGACAATGCGACTAACGCATTTATTATCACAATGTGCGCCAGCTCATGTCTTGGAACGCTTTCTCTGTGCGCCAAGAGAGCGTTCCTGTCCTAGGAGATAGTCTTGACAGCCAGACCTTCCGAAAAGGTCTCGAGATTCGAGGAATCAAAAATTATATAAGTATACTGTCTACATGTTCTGAACATAGTGACGCAAACGTGTATGTTTCTGCACAAGGTTTTTCCATAAAGGAAAGTCTTAGTACTTGTCAGCGACGCTGTTTTTACGATCGAGCTGTTTGGAAGACCCTTGACTGCTCTGTACGCGACACATCCACATTGCTTCTCCATAAAGCACACATTCTTTTCCCTGTTAGACTTGTTACAAATTCCGGGTTACTAGCCACGTTTTACAATCTGATTTACAATCAGTAAAAACCTCAATGGCAACCCAAGTCTGTCCCCGTGCACAGTGCTTCTTGTAAGATATTACCCTAATAGTTATTTTTCTTGCACGGTGTTCTGATTTTTTAGCTTTTTTAGAGGTTGAATGTGTTTCATGCTTTTGGCTGTCTATTTTGACAGCGTAACGGTGGCACTACACACGTTAATATTTAATGAAAATTAAGTTTTAAGGCAGACCTCGCGTCTGGTAGGCTACAAAATTCATAAATCGATTCATAGCCTCATAATTAGTTGCAAAAAGACGACAACTAATGAACAAATCCGTGCAATTTTCTTGTTTTCCTCTGGCTATTTACAGTACTAGGTCTAATGAATGGCGGTTGCAGCATAAATTAAACTCCCTGTTTTGATATGCGTACATGACGTACACACTACTGACTGCATGGAACATAGTTCTAAAATTACTGCAGTCATTAAGTACCTAGGGTCACAACCACATCTCCTTTGTCTGTTAATACAGCTGCAGATTCCCGCGCTGTTGCGTTCAAACTGAAATGCAATGACAGGCAGCAACAGTTAAACAAGAGTTACGTAGCTATTAAGGAAAACGTTTTCAGCTGAAAGTCGATAAAATGCAGATAGTTTGCGCTTTTTATGAGTGCATGCTTAGTCTGGCTTACGTTCTGACCTTAGCAGTACTGCTCCGCAACACCTCGCACTTATTTAACCGAATTACGACCTGAATTAGCTATACAAAAGAATCTGTCTCTTCAATTTAACAAGGCTCCATTTTTAAAGATGAAAAAGAGCGCAGCGGGAAAAACAGGCCAACGAGGAGGGGAGGTTTTTTTTTTTTAAGTTTATGTTAATTAAAGTTTGACTATCCTATTGTTTTGTTTGATTGTTTTAAACTTTAAAAAAGAACAAAACTGTCGACTTGTTTCCAGGCGGTGGTCCACATCACGACCGTGAGAGCGTGTATGACGAAAACAACATGGTGGACGGAGTGTACTGCCACCCGATTGGCCACTGGATAGAGGAGAGCGGCCACACCGACGAGATGAGACACACAACGAACTTCTACTTCAGTATCGCTGGACAACAGGCCATGCACTTCTCAAAGTAGATATGAACACAGTGAGAGAGAAAGAAACTTCCTTTAAGTTGTTCACTTCCTGCACTTCGTTTCTCTCTTACTTGCATTGTCCTCCTATAGCACACTATATCAAGAATCTCTCTTTCTGTCTCCCTTTTTTTCTGGTTGTTTCTCTCACAAACACACACACACACACACACAGAGGTTGTTCTAAAGGGCAGAGCTGTCCGTGATGGTCTTTAATAAACTCTAAAGGATTCACAGTTTTGGAGAAGAGGACAAGGCATCACATACCTACACCTCTCTGTGAAAGAGAAAAGTAGTGTGTGTGTGTGTATGAGAGAGAAAGAGCTTTGTGTGGTTTCTACTCTTGTACCCTGTGTATGTGTGTGTAATTGTCATCATCAAGCACTAATAGAAACGGAATTCTCAGCATTAAATACATTTGAATGGAAAAGGCCTTGAAAGAGAGGCTCTCCAGCGTGTCTGGATGAGTGAGAGGTGCTTTGTTCTGTCGCCGTAGTGACTGAGACATGGGTGACGTGTGGGTGTGCTGAGGGATTGAACGCGACCGGATAAAAGAGGAAAGGAAGAGGGAGACAAGGGGTCAGACAGAGAGAAGCAGGGGAACAACAGTCAATTATTCATATTTGATTGATTCAATAGCTTTTCAACCTGCTGGCATTTTTCTTTTCATGTCACCTTTATTTGCAGGCCTCAGGGGTGTGTGTGTGTGTGTGTGTGTGTGTGTGTCAAGGAGATAGGGGTCAGGGTCACTTTCCCCTTCCTCTAAGTTCATATGCTATATGACTATTTATTAATTCTGAGTAATGATTAATTCAGTCAGACTTGCTACATACAGACATACATAAGAACACATTCGCGCACACACACACACACACACGCTCTATAGCTTTTCCTGGAAGAGAAGACCAAGAAGCAGCTAAACCGATTACTGTGGATAAATCATGGTGCCTGTGCAGATAACATTGTTAGTATCGTGTCCAGGAAGTTAGACTGCGGCCATTAAAGACCACAGCGTGGTTAACCTGCCTGGGGCCTTCTGGACTTAAAACAGTACAGAGTCGTTCCATGTTATCTCAAGAGCATTACTGCAGAGATGTTGTTCAATAGCTGATGCTAACCCTGATCATCCTGATGGACCTTCACCCTGCTGTAGGGTGGAATAAAGCTGGTTACAGTCTGATTGAACAAGAAGAAATGGAGATGCTTTGCCTGTAACAGAAGCTTCCCATGCTGATAGATTACTTGGCTTGGTCAGGACGGATTAGGTGGTTTTTGTCCAGACTGGTTGGGGTAGCGTGCTGGGCTAAATTTAACACCACTGATTTTGTCCTGTTGTCTCTAAAGGACCTGAAACCTGTGATCATGGATTTATGGGCTTGCAAACGTTTAGGTCCGCCAACTCGTTACTTGTAACAGACGGATGTAGCCGCTGCCCTACGTGTACTCTGCAGTATTTCACAGCTGTTTATTTACCGATAAATATTCTTCTGACTAGAAACCAAGGCTCTGAAATGGAGATTTTTATAGATTTACAGAAATATTTACATACAATGGTCCGTGACTGTCATTATTTTGTTTTGATGCGTATTCAGAGAACGCTCTCCTGAAAATAAGTCCTCAGATTACAAAAATACAAACAGAAAAAAATGCTTCTCTTTCTCAGGTGCTACCGCGTCAGACGGACTGTGTAGTAAACTGCAGTCCGGGACTAAATTTGCTCGCAGTTTTGATTCTGGTAGACAGGAGAAAGGAGTGCAAATAAACTATGACAGGACCAGTTCCTTCAGGGCATTGTGAGGTCTCAGCTCTTTCTATCTTCTCGTACGCAGTAAATCGCTCTGAATGGCTCTGTTCAGAGTCACTTCTTCCTTTGGCCCTTGCATTGTATGTGAGAAGCAAAACAGTGTTTTTTTTCCCCTGTTGTATTCTTTTGAAGAGGTCACGTGGTCAGCACTGCTCGTCTGGGCTATTACAGCTATTTCTCTCTCATTCTCTTTTTTTATCCCCTCTCCATTTCTCACATTGGTAAAGACACAAGCCACTTGTCTTCCTCTCTAGTGTGTGTACGTCCATTTATAACGGTGAGAAATGCAAACAGGCCCTTGGGCAGGAGATTACTGGCTGGCTGAATGGAACACTCTGGCAGTCATGCTACACATCACTTGTGCTGAGCTGTTGGCTGGATTTCACATTCATTTTTAAATCCACATTAATAGAATTAATAGAATTTTTCTGCCTCTGTTGACATCTATAATGGTAGTTCTTTTAATATCCATTGCTCTTTCTTAGGACTTGAGACCTCACATGCTGTAGCAAGTCATTTGTTGCCTAGGGATTGTTGCCTAGTAAATTGATGTTACGTCGGACAAGCCATGAAATGCAACACAGATTAAGGAGTTCTAGGACAGGCAGAGTAAGCCAGTCGGACACATGCCTCATTTACTAAGCAATTAAGGATCAGTTCTTGCTGTCAAACAGAATCTGATCATCTACTGCTCAGACTCAAAAGCTCAAAAGACTGTAGTTTTATTCGTACCCCCCCCCCCCCCACCGTCTCTCTAGAGCAGCCAGGCTTTGGCAATTTGGGCAATCAGGAAAATGACTTTGGATTCAAGCACTTCACAGATGTTAAGCCATTAGCATCTGTTTTGTGTGTCTCTTCTTGCCCCATCGTAAAAGGAAAGAGAGGAATGAGAGAGCATATCTGTTCAACTACACCCATAATAAAAAGGGTTCAGCTGGAGCAGAGGAAAGTGACACCCGTTAATACACATTAGCCTCCAGTTGACCAAGTCTGTTCTGACCACATCATTTGTGCAAAACCAAACCAGTCTTGCTGATGCGTCTCTGTTCACTTTATTACCTGTAACGGTTCTATAGGTAGGTGTTTTCTGCAGCTCAGTTGATAAAGGGGACAAGTGAAGCATGTGGCGCCCTCTTGTGGGTGTTAATTTAGCTGCGGTAGTGTGGACTGCCATCTATACGTGCATAGCAAGGTTATAGAAGGTTGCGAGTGAAGGCGCAGAACATAAACGGCTCTTTGGCGGTGTCAGAGTTAAAGCATCAACTTGTGATATGATGCCTCTGGCTAAATCCATTGGGGAAAATGTGCTTAGGAGACAATAATCATGATTAAATATAATAGCCTATTAATATTTCATGTAGAATTTATAATATGAGGGGGGAAAAACAAGAGCAATGCATAGTGTTGAAGGAGAGTGGAGTGGACCTGATGAAGCTGATGTGTGATTTCAGTCAAAACCTAGAAATGAAAATAAGAGAATAGAAATAGTGCCTGTGTGCGTGTGGCTCCGTCCGTGTGCATGTGTGTTTGCATATTAATAAAGGTGTATTGTGAATGGTGTATTACAGTATTGTGAAAGCTTGGTTCTTGCTGTTTAATCAGTGGTGTGAACCCTCACAAACATGCTCTGGAGGACGGTAACATGAGGACATTGTGCTTCTTCTCTCAGTGACCAGGCTTATAAGCACACAATCCACTTATTCTGGATTGCACCATTTAATTATTACAACTGAAGGACACAGTTTACTGAATTTACTGAAGTGTGTCTCTTCAAGGCCTTGAGGTGTAACTGGGTTAAATTTAGCACCGAGACGGCAGGAAGTGCTCGATTACAGCAGCACTGGGCATCTCTGACAACATGTCTTTATGGAGAGTCGAGGAAGCTGTGTGCTTTCACTTCAAACTTCCTTATACGCCTCGATAAGGCGGCTCACTCCTGTGCCCAGACCCACTCATCCTCTCGGGTTTGGTAAAGCATGACCTCTGAAGCCGTTTGACCGTGATACTCTGAGCCTAGAAGGGCGTGGCCTTGAGCCTGGTATGCCATCACCCGGGACCACGTAAGCAATGCTGTTTATTGTCAGCCGACTCAAGGCTTCGGTCGCTATGGTTCCTTGCAATCGGCAACTCTTTGTGCTTTTTAATATGCGTTAATATGAGTATGTCCAGCGTGTGTGTAGTGAAACCCCTCCCCTGTTCACACGAGCCCCAGTGCGGCTGACGCAGGGGCCGCGCCACCATAACGCAAGCATTAATCACAACCTTTCGTGATTAATTACAGACACTAAAGAAATATGGGTTTGATGAATATCTAATGAATAACCCAGACGAGGAAGTATTAAAACACTAAATTAAGGCGGACCACGTCACTTCTGGAGGCAGTCAGCCCTCTCTCTGTTGTGAAAGTAGGGCTGCCTCTGTTCTGAAATCACGAGGCTGGGATTTCTGAGGAGGAACGACACGCCTCATCACTAATGCATCAGCTTGTAAGGGCAAATTCGCTCTGTCCCAGTCAGGAATCTAGAGCTGCTCCCCAGACCTGCCCGTGTCCTTACGTAACCTCATGTGATGAGTATGCCTGTGGCATCTTTGTTCTTTATGACAAAGTGAAATATTTACCACCGTTTGAGTTTATTCTTAATTACGATGACGAGACAACACACTGGTTAAAGAACTGATATGGAAGTGTTAGCTTGTTTCCATATGTTTGTGTACCATATATTTGGAAATGAAAGGAAAATGGAGGAGAGGGGGAATTTTTTTGAACAATATGATAATGATGGTAGAAAGAACTAGAATTCCTTCACCAACTCTTCCCTGCTTTTTTTAATCTAAAGACTTCCATACCACAAGGGAACCACATTTGCTCTTTCTCTTGTTCTCTCTTACTCTCTCTCTCTGTCTGTCTCTCCCTCCCTCATTCCCCTACTCACCTACAGAAGACTGGCACTGGGCTTGGTGGTAATAGGTCTTTAGTTGGGTGTCTGTGGGGACACAGTGACTGCACTGGGAAATGAGGAGGAGAAGGTTAAAGAGATCAGCCTGTCTCAGATCGAGTATATGAGAAAGA
>JAOXYF010000021.1:4295069-4319214 GCA_028565775.1 Sternarchorhynchus goeldii
GCGAGTCGAGTCTGTGGTCTGACTGCCAACCATGCTCTAAAAATACCTCAGCTTTGCTCAGGATTCTCACCAGTGATGGCACACACTGTCCTCTCCTCTCATGCTTCCATCCTGCCCCCCTCTCCCTTCACCTCCTCCACTCCTCTCTCTCTCTCTCTCTTTCTCTCCCCTACTCCCTCGTTTGTCTCATCTCCTTCCTTCTTTTCCTGTCTGTCTCCATTAAAGTGGGGGGGGGGGTTTAAAAAAAAACCAGACCAGCCCTAAATAGTCCACAGGGCACCAGTTTTCAATGTTATATTCACATCTGATAAGACATTCTGAATGTATAGTTCACTTTGGGGAAGTCTGAAATTTGATATTGGTTAATATTGGTTGAAATTGCCCATTAAAATCAAATTCTAAAATTGTAAGACATTTGTGAGATGAGTTGAGGTCATTTTGCAATCTATTAAAATCTATTAAAATGTATTAAAATGTACTGCATTTCATGAGAAACTCAGAAATCTCATACTGATTTCATGTTGAATTATGCCAGCAGGCAATGTTTGATTGATGAAGATTCAACCAGTTTCTCCTAGAAGAAAACCAAACAAACACACATGCTTTCTTCCTTAAGTGCTGTTCTCACCCATGCAGGGTCCTGCCGAGGGTATGGCTAGGCAGTTGCCCTCGGCAACTGGAGCATGTGACCCTGAAACTGAAGCATGAGCTGGGCATCACCGCGGTGATGAACTTCCAGACAGAGTGGGACGTGGTGAACAACTCCTACGGCTGCCGGCGTGACCCAGACAAGCCCATGACTCCTGAGACCATGATGCACCTGTACAGAGAGTGTGATCTAGCCTATGTCTGGCTCCCCACACCAGACATGAGCACTGACGGTGTGTGTGTGTGTGTGTGTGTGTGTGTGTGTGGCTGGTGGATTTCTCTTGCACAGTAGCTGTGCTTACACACTATGTTTAACGTAAGTGAACTGCTTCCATCTGAAACAGTGCCGAGTCTCAACATGTTTGATCTGCTGCTGTCTCTTCCCACTACAGCCAGTGGAGACGTGTGGCACAGTTTACACTAGAACTGATGACTAAATATTAAACACAGCTGAAAACACATCTTCAAATCAAATCAAGTTTTATTTATATAGCGCCTTTTACAACAGATGTTGTCTCAAAGCAGCTTTACATGTGTCCAAGTCCAAACCCCAGTTAGCAAGCCAAGAGCGTGAGGAAGAAATTAACTATTACAGCCTAACTAAAAGGGCAGAACCAGAAGGTAACACAGAATTGGGGGCACCCTGAGGCACTGGCATCCCTCCACCCCACCATCAACAAACTTGAGTGAACGTGTGCAGTGGTGGGACGACAGCTCCAGCGTCCCGGTACACCATCAAACCCTCCGCCCATCAACCACTGGATCCTTTATCTAAGAGGGAATATCAATTCCCAAATGCTAAACTAAATAAGTAAGTTTTTAGCCTAGACTTAAAGATTGAGATTGTGTCAGAGTCCCAGAGTATCTTCGATAACAGAATGTATTAGTAGAGAAATCCAAGTGTGAAATCCACACACACATGAAAATAAACCTCTTTACTAATGTGGATAATCACTGCCCATCGGTCGCTTCCCTGGTCACTGAGGAACATCCACTGGAATGGCATTAGTCAACAGAGCTCAGTTACAGCTCAGACACAGCTCTCTATATTTACGGCATTTGCCTGGCATGCTCTACCTGTCTGCTCTACTACAGACACCATTATGGTCCTTCATCCGCAGAGATGTAAAATGGTTTGGACTGATAAGCTTATGGTTGGTGGTTGCTATGGTCATTATTTCATGCATTCTGAACAATGGAAAATTACACAAAATAATGACTTATAGTAAGAAATAATGACATTCTTCTCAGGATGCATACAGCCACCACTAGAGAATCTCCATGTAAACATGTAAACTCATAAGCAGTTATATATGCCTGTGGGGGAAAAAAAACAGCAAATGTCATGTTCTTGATTATGTATGTATAGCTTAAAGCATTACGACACAGCTACAAGGGTTAGCATGTGTCATAGTCGCTGAGCATGTTTCCAAAACCGGTTTTGAAAACATTGTAATAAGATGCTATATATGTCGCCCCCTACAGGTCGCGTGCGGATGCTGCCCCAGGCAGTGTTCCTGCTCCATGGCCTATTGGAGAACGGTCACATGGTCTACGTGCACTGTAACGCTGGCGTTGGGCGCTCCACGGCTGCTGTGTGCGGTCTGCTCATGTATATACTAGGCTGGAGCCTCAGAAAGGTGCAGTACTACCTCATGTCCAGGAGGGCGGCAGTATACATAGACGAAGAGGCTCTAATACGGGCACAGGAGGACTTCCTGTTTAAGTTTGGATGTTTGCGTTCCTCAGTCTGCACTTCTGAGACATAAAGACAGAGCCCTCAAGTGGACAGTACACGCATGATCAGCACCTGCAACTAAGATCCACCGTCTTCTATTCAAGAGTTATATTAGCATTGCTCAGCATACTTTACATATACATGTTAAGGACTGATACACCAATTGCTCTAAAGAGTTCTAAAATTTTTCACCAGAAGCAACACCATAGTGTAAAACTAACTTTTATTTAGTTTTCAAGGCACAAACTAAATTTCCTGATCTTGGATCAGTTCCTTTGTGCTAATTTAACACCATTTATGAGAATGCAAACGGTATACCCTGTTCCTGAGTCATCATAAATTACTTTCAATTTTACTTTGAAAAAGAATTAAAATCCTCGTTTCAACTCCCTGTAAAACCTGTGTATTATGCAGCTCTCCAACATTTATCACCTCGTCATTTTTCTAGGAAGAGCTGCACTTCCACTTATTACTGTTCCTTCTTCGTTTTATCAAGACAGCCATTTTCAAAAGGCACCTTGAAACAGTCGAATGCTAATGTAGCAGTTCTCGTTATGCTGTCTGCCACTTTCCAAATTTAACATCCCCTCTTTAATTCATTTGTGAACAGTCAACGTGGCTATATTTAACCAGACAGTTTGCCTCTGTGTGAAGTGATATCAGAGAACTCTAGCTGGGCGTCGGCTGCCCTGTAAAACACTGTGACCTTTGAATAAATGTGTGTTGGGAAGCTTAGATGAGTGGGTGAAGACTGTCGGGAGGCTTGGATGAGTGAGTGAAGACTTAAAATCTTCTCAAGTGTGCTCTGATAGTCATGTAAGAGTGTCACAGGGCAATAAGGGGAAGTTGAAGAAAGAATTTTGAACACCAGTCATCCATGCATCTTCCTTCAAATTGTCTGTCCATGGAATTCCAGGAGTGCCAAGAATTACAGAAATTACAATGCTCTATCACCTTTTGTGACATACCTGAGTAATCCCGCGGCTGCAAGCTTGGTTCCCCTGAATGAGGAGTGAGTATACTCTGAACTAATCACTACTATATTGGTTTTTCAAACACACAGAGACAAAGTGGCACACCAAAGTAAAAAGCATTTTCTAGTCAGAAACTTTAAGGCGATGGGCCATGTTTCCCACGTGGATCTACAAGTGTTTTACTACATATGTATCAAGTCTGAGTACAAGGAAAGCAAAATAAATGTGAATAAAATGTTTATTCTAGCTTGTCCAGCTGGGTGTGTGTCTCTTAAAAGTCATATAGACAAGTGTAAATAAATAAATTGAAAAAATGTTAAGTGACACAGAACACTGATTTTCCTTGCAGTGCATGGAGCAGGATAAATTACTGTTCAGAGAACAATAAGGTAAAAAAGAACTGGAACCCTCCAGCAGAGTCACAGGGATGGGTATGTGGAGCCTCTCAGTGTTCAAGATGGTTTAGGATTTGAAAAGTCCTGTAGCATTGATTCAAAGCAAATGAGAACGAGGTTTTTGTGGTGTTTTGCATCAGAGACATTAATGTTAAGGTTGTGCATCTGAAAATAAATTCCAAAGAACAGTATAACATCCTTGATCATATTCTGTTTTTATTCTATAACGATCACCCCCCCCCAAAAAAAGAGAAAAGCCGTGTATTTTAGTGTTTTGTGTTTCTGACGACAGCCAGTACCTACTAACATGGATTATCTGGCTCTGTATCTCACAGGTAATTTGGTAAAATGGTTAGTGATGTTGCTAGGGTCACCCCAAACTGACACTGAAAAATCGACATCAACTGTGAGCAACTGATCACCTTCCAGCAGATTACCGTCACCCCTCACTGCCTATGTATATTTACCCCCAAACCACAGCGCTCTGTGCCTGGGCGATCATTGAAAAGAAAGCCATTGCTTCCTGAAGGCGCAGGCTTCTTAGAATGAGTATACAAAGTTCTGAGTGACTCCAACCTCTTCTTGATGGTTATATACAGAATGTCAAGGTAACGACAAACGTACCACAAAAATCACTGTTACGACGTTAGCCTAGCACACCGCCTTGGTAGATCAAACAACACTTACGTTTGTAAAGCTGCTTTGCGACAACATCTGTTGTAGGAAGCGCAATATAAATAAATATGACTTGACATGTATGCATTTCTTGTCTACGATATCGCCGAGTTAAATTTATCGTACACAATGGCGCAAAACAGCGCTAAAAGAGGACCGACAACAGCAAACGTTGTGGCACAACACCACACCGAGTATAGGTGACGATCACTGATGCTCTCCATCAGCTGATAGTCAGGCCAGTGTGTGCCTAGTCTAAAGGGAGTATTACTGACATTTAAGGCATTGCACTTGAATCTACAGCATTGTTGCTTTAAAACGACCAGTTGCATTACAGCTAAGATTTTAAGTCAAATACCCACAAAAGTCAGCGTTTGGTATAAATGATGACCAGAAACGCTTAAAGAACACAGAACATTTTATAGAACACAAAAATGTTCATACACTGCACACTCATTATAAAGGTGCTTTTAATTTACACTGAATTTAACTTGCACCAAACAGTTTTGGCACTTCTGACAAGATCCATTACATAACTGCATGGATTGTCTTGCTTCATCTCTCACTCCTTTAGACTGAACTCATACAAGGCCGGTTTTAAGTCAATAACCTCATGATTATGAAGTAAGGCTTTTCCCCTAAAGCCACCAGCAATAATAAATCAATGTACAAAATACTGTATGTCTTTGTGTTCCTCAGAAAAACACTCATTAAGATATTTTTGCAATAATCTGTTGTCCTGAGTTACTCCTGGTTGGGGAAAATGTTCCAGATATTATGAGATGATTGGAGGAAGCTCGTCCTTCAGATGTCTCTTGTATTTGGGGTGTGAAGGTTCCTGAGGAGCGCAAATGTGTCATGCACTCATGACGACTACAAGTAAAAATGATTGATAAGAAAACGTGCCCTCCCTTCATCCATATTGAACGAGGTGGTATGGGAAAGATACAAGATGACAAATTGATTTGGGACACACCCCTTGTCAGTAGTTCTACAGTTTTACTGTAAGGCTTTAGCTCTTAGTGGGACTCTCAGGCCATGGCATGTTTGAGCTTCCTCCCAGTTCTTAAGCCCGACTTGTGAAAGTCTTGGTGATTAGCTGAATAAGGCTTGCGAACTGAATTACTAGGACATGGGTTCTGAACTTGCATACCTGGTCCAACTCACCAGTTCCTGAAAAAGGGTTACAGGGCCCATGACTAGGGGAAGAACACTTCTAAAACGTCAGTACTTTGAGCTTGGAGTTATTTTTTTCGGCTAAGACTTCAGCAAGTTACTTTATCTTGGACCTACAGCATGAGATTAGTATGGAATGATTAGGCTGCAAAGCCAAGACAAACTGATTTAGTGAACGAAGCACAATGTCTAACAGATTTTCAATTTTCAATTAAGCTAAAGAAAGTGCTTACTGTCTTGCATTTTTGCTGTTCCAGGACTTGGGGGGTAGACTGTAACTGTATGATCTGGGAGTGAAGTTGCAAGAATCAATTACCAACAGACACTAAAGTCCACACCCTACAGCCTAGTTCACACCCTACAGTCTGACTCCAGCCCTTTCCCCCATGAGGAGCAGGACTTGTGACTGGTATTTATTTTTGTGACTGTGGACATGAAGCACTAATGTTGATGGTAGGCTAGTATAGCAAATGAATAGTATTAAGTATATGGCGCTTTAAATTTAGTCTCCGGGGGGGGGGGGATCACAACAAAGCAACACTGTAGCCTACTTGGACAATAGTTTAATGGTACAAATAAAGATAAGTACATTTTTGTCTGTTGTTTTGACACTTTTTATATTTATTAAGTTTAGGATAGTTTTTTTCCTGTTTATTATCAGAGTTGTTAAGACAATACCTTTAAAAGTTTTATACAGTTTTAAATATGCAGCTGGGATTCAGAATGGGTTCCTTTAAGGATAGATTATGCTACTTTTACAGTGCGCTATGCTAGTGCAAGAGTACCAAGAGTGTAGAGTGTGTGCTCTAGAGTTCTAGAGTGTATGCGCTAGAGCTCTAGAGTGTAGAGTTCTAGAATGTATGCTCTAGACTGTTGAGTGTATACTCGTGTAGTGTTTATGCTCTAGAATTGTAGTGTAGAATGTATGCTCTAGAGTTCTAGAGTGTATGAAGGATTTTGCACAGAACCCTTTAGAGCATCAGCAAGTGTTTACTGGCAGCACAGGGTATTTAGTGAAAACATGGAGTAGGTCATGGAACAGCTTAGTGAATTACAAGCAAACAATAACAGTAGTTTTGACCCCCCCTCCCCCGGTTGTAGAGTGTATGGAGGGTCTGGTAATTACAAAATGAGTTGAAACAGGTGTCTTAAATTAAAATCAGGGACACTCCATGATTGGAAACTAACACCTGTGATTCAAAACATGGAACAGGAGTACTTCAATAGGGTTGTGACTCCTCATCCAGACCTCAGAGAACTTCAGTTTGTCTATACTGTCTATATCACTCCAGCTCTTTCACTCAGCTAGGCAATCGGGAGCCAGAGCAGTTAGTAGCTGGCTCAGGTATGCAGAGATGCTGACTGCCAGGGAAGAGTTCAGTATCTCTGATGCTAAAGGTTGTAAGTCCTACACAGTAATTTATCAGCCATTTCTGGTTTAAACGAGCATTGCTGTGACACCGCTGCACATACTGGAAGCGTTGTTGCCTTCCGCAGCAGATCACTTCCTACCTAAAAAGATGAGATCAGATGGAAGAACAAAGCAGATTTAGCATAACACTGGAATTACTCCATGCATTTACCACAGTAGGTAGAGGCTCTTATCCAGAGTGCTTTGGAAATTGTGGCATTTATCCATTTTCATCTTTGAATCCATAGCTGTGTCTGTTAGGTACAGCAACACTCTTTTGATGCGTAGATTTTTACATAAAATATTTCACATATTCCCTTGCCCATCTGTCCTCGTACATGTCTTTGGGTTGATCAGCTGGCACTTGCATATTCTTACCACTACTTTGACTCTTGGTCAAGTCTGGTGTTAGAAACTGTTTTGAATTTTCATAGTTATTTTTGTTATTTTGGTAGTTCAAAACTCGGAAACAGCAAAATATCCAACACCACAATCAATTTTTTCATATCAAAAATGCATTTAATGATCAATGATGTTTAGTCATTAAAGTGCTACAGTAAATGTACACATATATATTAAATATTTTATGTGAACATGATCTACAATGAAATATTCATACCACTGAAAATGAATAAAACAGTAATGGCAGGCAATGGGTCAAAGTGTTTCTAAAATAGGTTTCTTCCATATTCTCAATTTTCCAATAAAAAGATAACTGAGTAGTTCACATCAACTTATATCAGGATGTGTTCATAAAACACAAATTGATGGTAAGTATAAAAAAACTAGTAGGGTATTGAATAATGCTTAATGTACAAAAGGTTCTGTGAAGACTCCAAAATTAGTTTTAGATTTTGCACTAAAACTAAAACCACATGCACTCTATTGCTAATGTTGCCAAGTTTGAAAACGTTGGGATTCATGCCCTGCGGTGTACATTTCGTGCATACATTTACATTCTTTATTCTGTTGAATTGTGTTTTAAATGTCAGCAGAATACACTATGGACATTACTCTCAAATACCTCCATACTTTTGGAACTAATTTTCATAATGTTTGAAACAGCCGATTCCGAACCTCCGCTGGGACTCCAACAAAAAGAGCATATTGAATTATATGACAGGGAGTTTGGTTGCCATGCAACACACTGACATGTGGCTGTTGTCTCGAGATATGACAGACAGCGATGAGTTCAGAGTCTTGAAGACTCCTGCTCTAATTATAGTGCTTGGTTTTGGAAAAGTGTAAATCAAAGCTTAAATGAAGCGATTTGCTGATTTCTCCTTCTATAACCAAGTGGTAGGCCCTGAGCAGAAGAATATGATGTGGCTGTTTTCTATACAGTAAAAAAGTATGTACTGCTTGTGTTTGAGGAACGATATGTGTGGATGTTGTTTATGATACGTGTTGTCTTTTGAGAAAATGGTTGCGAAATATTATGAAACTTTGAATTTCTCTGAACATGAGTTTTAGCTTGTTCAGATTACCAAAACAAACAGCAAAGGAAGAAAAAAACAACACATTGACAAAGCACTGGTCAATTTTGTATGAAATAATATTTTATATAAATGTAAATATGCCCAGACTATTTCTAGGAATGGGATATTTTGTACCAAGAACCGTAGATTTCCACTTTTCACTATTAGATTTGGATCTTAATCTGAAGCCGTATGAAGTTTCACTTTAGTAACTAGACGCGTTTAAAATGAAGTTACGGGATCCAACTAATTCACCACAAACTTAAGCTTCTGATGAAAGAATATAATACAAATGTACTATTTGCTTTTTAGAGTGGAGCAAGAGGTACTGCTTACTAGATCACCTGAACTACTAAGGCTACTTTTAGCTAGCAAGCAAGCTAAGCTAACTGGCATTAATACAATCTTAATTTCAAGGACCTGTATGATAGTTTGGGAATATATTACATCGGGTAATGATATGAACCTTTCAACGTGTGTACAGAATGAAAAATTAGGGAAATTATGGAAGTCGATGTATCTTATCGGAGAGGTATATCACTGAAGTGTGAACGGTTACGCAGGTGTAACGCGACCCACATCCACTCACACAAAGAGGCACGTGTGCACAATATTGTAATGATCCAACTTTAAACTTTATGTTTAAATTTTTTAAACATAGAATTTCGTGTGCATTTCAACATTATCAAACCAATTTCATACATAAATACGGGGAATGTGTGTTGACTAAATATGAAGACTTCAAATCCTATATGTAACGTTTACATTTTGATTTAACGTTTACATTTAATATTCGTAATTGTAAATTTTAAAACATTTTGTTTATAAAACTCCTAGTGGCTACAAACACTGTTTGATGGCGTTATAGCTGGGTCTTAATCTCAGCCGTACCTGCTTCTTTACTGTCTCCGTGCTATCTATCAAGAGAAGGCCACGCTACACGGGACACCATTTTAAATTCTCCTTCTCTCCTTGCTCTTTGCGAAGAACGTTGTGCTGAGCTGTTGTTCTCTCTCCATCTCCCCACTATGTGCATTGGCTCATTTTACAGGCACAAACCATTTGATCTCAGTTTGGTTTTGACTCCTTAAGGGTTTGCTGCATTTGTTACTGTTACGCTATTTTTAAAATCCTGCTCGTTGTTGTTTCCAGCTGAGCATGTGTTTATCGGGAGCCGTCCAATGTGTGCTACTGGAGCAAAACCTGCTGTAAACAAAGTTTTCTGTCAGGGCTAAGGGGTCATTCTCTGTGCCATACATTAAAGTGTTTGCCACTTGCCTGGGTGGAGAGGAAAGCTCTTAACTGTAAGCATGAAACCTTGAAGATTATATGGATTGGCAGTGCGTGTGTGTGAGACAGAGAGAGAGAGAGAGAGAGAGTGAGTGAGAACATGTGCATTTGTGGGTGTGGATGGTGGAGAGGGCCTAGGAGTGAAAGAGAGAGATGTAGTTTGGACTAAGTGAACTGTCAGAGGTACTGGTGCCTGGAGACAGATTTGTTGGGTTTTCTGCGTTTGTTTAAAAAATATAGAAAAACAAAGGTTCTGTGTTTTTTCATGGGGAAAGAGGACATTATTAAGCGTCACTTTAAAACCATACATCACCTTCGCTCTCTCTCTCTCTTGCACACACATACCAGTAGCAGTGCAGGATTGGCAATGTATAGTCTGAAGACTGATGGCAGTATTTGTTTTCTCTGTAGTTATCTTATGGGGATCTCTTTCTTCATACGCTTTGGGTTACTGTAAATTGAGCCACATTTAATACATCCCAATGAAAGCTACAAAACCTCAATTTAATAGATTTCACTTCTTTTTGTCTTGTTTTCCTTTTCTGCTCAACAAACCTGGTGAGCTTCAAGTCACAGAAAAAAACACCTGTTCATTTTACCCCCCAACCTAGGCTAGCACAACACACACACTCCCCCACTGAGATCCTCTCTGTCACCCTCCTCTTCCTCTCTAACTCGATACTGTTTCTCATACTTGTTTAATGGGATTTGGAGCAGCAAAACTGTGTTTCTGGGGTAATCATCATTTAATAAGATAGGTGTGTACATTTATCAGTGAGAATTATCAGTGAGAATAACTACATTCTGATCAAAAAGGGGTATATAGAGAAGCAAAGAATGCCTAAATCCTTCCTGTACTTAATCCTTAAACACCAAGCAATGTTCGTGTTTTACAACAAATAAACTTGACAGTTAACCAAGGCTTAACTGAAAGCCAGACAAACCCAGTGTATTCAGTTTAAGGTGCCATGTAACGGCTGAATAGTTGCTGGCGTGTGCATATTTAAAGCAGTGACTATTACCTACATGAGGCAATGTGATGGTGCTGCAGTATCTCTTCTGTAAAACGCTAATAGACTCAGTATAGTGGTGGAGCTACCATTGAACCTACTACATCTTCAATGGAGATTCAATTTAACATTACATTAAGCCTGTAATTCCACCACTATGGTCCGAACATCATTTTGTGAAACATGACCCATGAGAGATGGGGAGAGAGAGAGAGAGAGAGAGAGAGAGAGAGAGAGAGAGAGAGAGAGAGGAAGAGAGAATGTGCAGAATCACACAGATTTGCTGAGTATTTGTGATCTTTCCCTCTGCAGTATGATAGGTGCTATTTTTGGACTTGGTTCTGTTTCATTTATTCTGTTGTGGTGAAATTTCCCATAAATCTCTGGCAAGGTCTATTAGTTCATGGTCCACTGGGCAGAACAGCCATTCATCAAGAAGACAAACTGCTCTTGCGTCTGGGCTTCTTTGCCGGGCTGTCATACTTATCTCTCTCCCAAACTCACATTCTCACAACCACTTACAATATGAAATTTAAAAATACAAACTGTCTTTGCTTTACACAAACGTCCCCGACCTCTTTAAAGTCACATTCTTTCCATCAGCAGCTGTGCCCCTCCGCCTGTGTCTGTGTTACTGAACGAGTGTCAGAACAGGCCAAGCTCTGGTCCCCAGAAATCGCCTTTGGCAACATTAGTACACCTGTATCAAGGCAAATCTTGTTGGTTTAGCATGTGTAAGTGTTGGTACGCTTCATGCTGAGGATAATTATGGGAAATTGACATTCAAATTCAGCTAGCCCACAGGCATGATGGACACAGCTTTCTACTTATGATGTGTTTAGAGAGAGATCCGGCAAACAATCTCGTAGGGTTTAATACTCAACAAAACTCTCGTTAACAACTTTTACCAAAACACAGAATCAATTTGCCCAGATAATAAATTTGGCCATTTGCAATACTGAGTTGTACTGTTTGAGCTTAGCTATGACGTTGAGCAATCGCAAAACTCCATTTTTGCGTTTATTTTATGCACCAGTGAAAGCTGTGGAGCAAGTTTGATGGTGGAGTGTGTGAAGTTGGTGAGTTGGCACGTTATGATTAAAGGAGTGAATTTTTGACTCAGTGCGGGAATGTGTGACTGCATGAGGGAGTGAATGTTTGACTGCATAAGTGAATTTATGAGTGAGGGAGTGAATGTTTGACTGCATGAATGAATTTATGAGTGAGGGAGTGAATGTTTGACTGCATGAATGAATTTATGTGTGCAGTAAAAAAATTATGCATTATGTAAAGTATGTATTGGTCAAAATAGAAGAATTGAGTCACCATCTGACCTCACACAACTTGATCAGGCAGCTGACTGCTTAGAAACATTATTCCACTATAACTTAGATAACATAGCTCCACTTCAAGGAAAACTAACTAAAGAGGAAAATCTAACATTTTGGTACAACGATCATTCACACACCTTAAAACAGACCACAGACCAAATTAGGATGAAAGTGGTGCCTAACCAAATTGACTGTATTCCAGTTAACCTGGAAGGAGACTCTCCTGAGCTATAGAAAAGCGCGTAGTGCTGCTAGAGCAAATTCTCTCTCCACACCGATAAAAGATTATAAAAATAATCCTAGATTTTTATTTAATACTGTAGTGAATCTAACTAGGAGTAGCGACTTCATGAATTTCAACAATAAAGTAAATTAAAGCCTGACAATGTGATAATGATGTCAATGTCTGTTTAGCCATATTAGGTGAGCGATTATAAGGTTTTATTCCTCTAATTTAGACTGAGCTAATTTCACTTATATCCTCATCAAAATCATCAACATATGTACCCTTACCTACACCATTTTTAAACAGGTACTACCAGCAGTAATTGAACATCTTCTAAAAAGTATAAATTCTTCTCTTAGCACCGGATATGTTCGTAAATCATTTAAATTAGCAGTTATAAAATCCATGATTAAAAAACCTAATCTTGACCCCTGTCAGCTATCCAGCTATAGACCAATATCAAACCTCCCGTTTGTCTCCAAGATCCTAGAAACAGTTGTAACAGCTATGTTCTTACCTACACAAAAATAACATTCATGAAATCTGTCAGTCAGGCCTCATCTTAGTACAGAGATGGCCCTGGTTAAAGTGGTAAATAATCTACTTGTGGCCTCTGATCAGGGCAGTGTGTCCTTGCTTGTGTTAACTGCAAGAGACTAGAAAATATTGTCTGAGTTAAGGGAATGGCTCTCTCCTGGTTTAGTTCTTACTTGACAGATCGTTATCAGATGTAAATGGTGAATCTTCTGTGCAGACTAAAGTGAAGTTTGGTGTTCCTCAAGGTTCTGTTCTAGAGCCACTGCTTTTTTCTTTGTAAATGCTGCCTCTGGGTGAAATGATTCATAGGCTTCCACAGTGTCAGCTCCTACTGTTACGCTGATGATACGCAGCTACATGTTTCAGCAAAGCCAGGTGAGAGACATCATCTTAGTAAAGTGGAGGAATGTGTAGAGGACATTTGGCATTGGTGAGATATTTCCTTTCACTAAATTCTGATAAGACATGAGTGCTTGTACTTGAACCACAGGTAGATTACTGATCTTTCTGATTACAAAGTAACCCTGGATGGTCTTGCAGTTACGTCACTTATAGCAGTAAAAGACCTTGGTTTAACTATTGACTCCAGTCTTTCTCATGAAGCCCATTTTAATAATATCACTAGGAAATCCTTCTTTCACCTCAGGGACATTACCAAGAAATATAATGTCCTTACATGATACAGAAATACAAGTTCATGCTTTTGTTATACCTCTAGGTTGGATTATCGCAATACCTAGCTGTGTGGATGTTCCAGTAGAAACATAAAAAAGGCTTCAGTTAGTCCAGAATGCAGCAGATAGAGTCCTTACTAGAACTAGAAGATGTGAACATATCACACCTATCTTATCCTGAATGCATTAGTTCCCAGTCAAATTTCGCATTGTTTATAAAATACTACTACTTACCTATAAAGCAGTGAGTGGTCTTGTTCCACAGTACCTGAGTGAACTTCTGGTGTCTTATGAACCACCTTGCCTACTTCAATCAAAAGGTGCTGGGTCTTTGTGGGTACCTTGAATTACGAAGACTACAGCAGATCTTTCTCAGGAAGCAGACAGCCTCAGTCTTAAAGTCTAGGCTGAAAACGTACTTGTTTATTCAGGCATATTGTTAATAGTTTTTTTTTTTTTTAGATTTGGATGCTGTCGCCCTCCCATTTCACAAGTTCATTCAAGTTATTTACAATGACTGGCTGGTCATTTAACATCCCAGTGCTCCTTCTTGTCTATGTTACCTGTTGGTTCTCCACCTTTTTAGCTATGCTGTCATAGCTAATCTTGCCGGAGTCTCTGCTTGCCCTCTGCACAAATGTACATTTTCTGCACCTGTTACATTAAAAGAGCACGTCTAATGTTTTGTGATCTCCTTTCCCCCCCTCTCTCTTCACCTCCCACTCGGTCGAGCTACTCATGCTACATCTGAGGGTACAGGAGATACCAAAGATCCAGATTCCTGACCTATAATCTACCGATCTGCTTGATCCACCCTGATGTCCTTCTTCTGCTCGAGTCTCACCAACTGAACATCACTCACTGTTGCTGAGGATGAACCACAGAGACTGCCATGATGATCAAACTAAAGATACAAGCTAGGACCTGTTGTGAACTGCATCAGATATTTAAAGTCATCACAGGCAAACTAAGACACTTCTACTAGATATTAGGTACCATATTAGGTACCTATTTATAATAACATGAGTAATGGAAAGACTCATTTTGTTTACTGTTTGTATTGTTGTTATTGTGGTGCCCGATGGTCAGCCAGAAGAGGATGTCTTTTGAGTCTTTTGAATCTTGGTTCCTCTCAAGGTTTCTTCCTCTTGCTCTCAGGGAGTTTTTCCTGGCCACTGTTGCCCTTGACTTGCTCACTGGGGGCTGGGACTCAGACATCTGTAAAGCTACTTTGAGACAACGATTGTTGTAAAAAGTGTTATATAAATAAGTTTTGACTTGACTTGGCAGTAGTGGATGGCTGAGTGAGGGAGTGCATGAGTGAAGGAATAAATCTGAGTGAATTTATTCAGGAAATGAACGTATGACTGACTGTAAGTATAACTGATTTACTGACTGTATAAAGCAATAAGTGAATGTATGTCTGAGTGAGGGTGTGAATGTGACCTATTGCCCTGTTTGCAGTTTGCAGTCACGAATTACTTCAAAAGAATGGTATTAACACACCTGACAGATATCACCAAACCTCTCCCATTCGACCAGCTGCAATTTGCATACCATGCAATCACCCACAGATGATGCAGTAAATATGTCACTTCATCCTTCAACACCTCAAACAACCAAGGAATTCTACAATGCTGTTTTTGGACTTCAGTGCTATAATTTCAGAACTGCTCTGCAATAAAGTCTCCCAACTCAGCGTGGCAGTTGAACATCAGCCTCCTCACAGCCAGAGAGCAGCAGGTGAGGCTGGGAAAATTCTCATCTGGCACTTGGATGATCAGTACTGGCATCCACCAAGGATGCATGCTCTCCCCTTGGCTCTTCTCACTCTACACTAATGACTGAACCTCTACAAACCCCTTTATTAAAATCTTGAAATTTGTAGATGCCACTACAGTCACTGGTCTAATCTGACGAGTCTGTTTACAGACAGGTGGCAGAACAGTTGGTCCTCTGGAGCAGTTACAGCTACTCACAAAACAGTGGAGATGATGTTGAAGTTCAGAAGAAACTATCCACACCTGCCCACTCTCGGCGTCCTCAATAGGACTGAGATGGCAGTGGAGTTCCTGGGAACAACAGTCGCCCAGGAGCTGAAGTAGGCCTTTAGATCAAGTCCATAATGAAGACTGAAATTACCTTCCTCTGCCAGCTGAAGCTTTTATGCCTCAAGTGCTGCTGGTTCGGTCCCATATGGCCATCACAGAGTCTGTCATCACCACCTCAGTTACATGACATTGACATTCATGACATTCCCAAACTGCAGCATATCATCAGGACTGCCGAAAAGATCACTGGGTCTAACCTGACCACCCTGCTGGATCAGCACAATAGACACATATTCTATTCTGTAGTACTGCAACTTCCCGACCAGGTGCTGCACTCTGCACCTAAACTGAGTGAGTGAGAATGGGAGTGAATGTGTGAAGGAGTGACTATATAACTGAGTGAATCTGTGACTGAGTGAGGCAGTACTGAGTGCTCGTGTGCTATATCACAAAAGGTTAAACGTCGCTGCACTTGGTGATTTTAGACTGTCCATGTGGTTCATACTCAGCAGCAGTGAGTGATGCTCAGTTGGTGAGACTCTAAGCAAAAGAAGGGCGTCAAGGTGGATCAGGCACATCCAGAGATCGGAAGGAATCTGGATGACTGGTATCTCCTGGTGCCTCAGGTGTAGCATGTGTAGCTCAACCTAGTGGAAGGTGAAGAGAGAGGGGGAAAATGATTATAGAATATCAGGTATGCTATTTTAAAGTAATGGTTACAGTAAAATGTATGATTGTGCAGAGGGCAAGCAGGGACTCTGGGAGGACTGGCTATGACAGCATAACTATAAAGGGAGAACCAGCAGGTAACAGACATGAGGGAGCACTGGGATGTAAAGCAGCCAGCAACTCACTGGCACAAATTTGAGTGAATTTGAAAAGATAGACGGGCGACAATATCCAAACATCCCAGTTTATCAGAACATTCTATGACCATGAATCCTCCAGCTCTGCACCTTCAACTACAAAAAAAGTTTAAAGAAATGCCTAAATAAACAAATAGGTTTTCAATGTAGACTTAAAGACTGAACTGTGAACACAAATTGGAAAGTTGTTCCATAACTGTGAGTCTTCGTAAGAGAAAGATCTGTAGACTTTGTAATCTGAGTTACCCACAGAGAGCCAGCATTTGTCCACTCTTAAGCCACTTGATTAGAAACACCACCCTTGTAGGAGTGTACAGCCATCTGATCTTGTGGAAAAAGGAAACCTCTGGCTTATCAGTGCAGTGTACTGAAGTTGTTTTCCTGTTCGTTATCTAGCCTTGAGGAGATAAAGTTAACAAAAAAAAAAAACAAACAAGCAAACAAAACACCACCATTATTCCTGCCCAGACTCCTGCAGACTTGATATATAACTACATGCTGTTATTGTTCTTAAGCAAATCTCTGCATTTTTAACCTTGAATGATCTAGAGTAAATAAATAAAAAGCACTGCGTGTGCAGTAAATTGAGTTTTAAAATGCAGAAGGCAAGTGTGCAAAAATGACATTGCTGAAAAAAACTTGTTCTACTAATTAGCTCTCTGTCTGACACTGTCACTGTCTGACACTGTAGACTGTGGGAATAGGAGTATCTTAAACACTGTTAAGACGCATGTGATTTCATGTCAAAAGCAAGACTTTATCTTGGGTGTACTATTCCGTTAACTGCTAAATTACTTATAACTACAACTTAAAATAGTTTTGTCAATTTAAAAGGTCTTACTAAAAGGGAAAAATCATTGGAACTTTGTCAACTGTCTTATTTTAAGAGTAACTTTATATATTCATTATCATGACTATCAATAGCAACATGTCAAGTTTCACAACTAGAATACACACTGTTGGGGACTTCATTGAAGGCATTCGTGCTACAGTATGTCGGTTTTCTTTCTTACTCGACCGTGAAAGATCCAGCACAGGTACTTGTGCTTCACGTGGCCTTGCACTTACTGACCGAGTTCTGAGTGAGATCAAGTCCAGCGCTTCGAAAGAGTGCACTCCGACCTCGTGGCTAAAAATGTGCGTAAGAGCGTTGCACGCTTACGCAAACGACATACTGAGTAATGAATTTAAAATGAAAATAGAGACAGGTGAACTTCTCGGATGGAGAGGGCAGGTGGTTCGTGGTTATTCACGATGCCTGTGTGAATAGAACGGTTGGTTTGAAGGTTTGAAGTGGTAACAGTTACGAGTCCACCGACGTCTGTTAAATAACGGCGTCCACTTTCTCTACACTTTTTACATGGCGATTAAACCTTACGAATTTGATTGATGGAAGAAATAAGGTTGTTTAATTTTATTTTTCTCCACATTAAGTATGCTGTGGAATTACGTATTAGGCAACTCCAAAACTGATTCGTGTCCGTGTTTGAAACATGGAGAGTTGTTGAGACTTCGCATAAATTATTCATAACTTCTAAAATAAAGTTAAAACAGCATGCAGTCTTCCTGAAATAAATGTTTCATTCGTGTTTAACTTGGCAGTTAATTGTTCAGTGTTAAAACGAATGCGAAAACCGTTCTTCTTTGGGAACAAATCTAAAAATACAGTGTGGAGAATAAATCTGTCTAATAATACGAAAACAATTTGACCATTTACAGCCCACGTAGGAAGTAGAATGTTTTACTTTATAGGCTATATGGTACAAAAATGCACCTCTAAAAACACCCGGTTCCCTCCTGTTCATTTCTTTTTAATTAAACTAAGAGATTTGCTTTACTTCGGCGGTATTAATCAAATCGAGACTTTCTAAAGACGTTTGGCTGGCGGGATTAAATTTACATGTGGTCCTGGGGCAATTTCTTCTTGCACAGGTTCTGCTCTGTGATTTTATTTCTGTCCAGACCGGCCATATCGGCTTTTCCTCCTCCTCCCTTGAGCAAATTACACACCGAATTAAACAACCAGGTTGTCAGAGGGATTCTGTGGTTTCCAGGACAAATATTTGCTCAGAACCTGCCAAAATGTATGGAAAACCGCTCAGAAATACACCACCTGCAGTATATCAGATCATCTACCTCATGCATTAATGTGTGGCGTGCAACATATGTTGCTATCCTGAGATGACATTGATATCGTCACCTTTTCTTTTCGTCTTGGGCACAACAAAATGCTTTTAACTTGGCGAGCCCTGCACTCCTTGCACGATGCTCCTTCAAATAATGGTCTCTAAGGTTACCGTGTTACCGTTTGCAGCGCACTTTAGATTCATCCCTTTTAGCAGGTGTTATGGCTTAAGATCAGGGTTAGTTTCTTATTCTTTTTGGTACCTTCGTAATTTCCCCACCTGGGCATCTTGACAGCCAATCGAGAGGCCTAATGGTTTATTTGGGCACAGCGAAAGTCTTTCTCCGTCACAATGGACTTGGCCACGTTCTCACAGCAGGTGAATAACATCAATGAACGTTATAACAACTGATTGAATGTGGAAATAAGTTATTCTTATTCAATTTCCAGATGCTTTATTCAGTAATATACAGCTTAAATATTTTTAAAAAACACCAAAATCATGACAATCCAGCCAAAATTCGGCCCACCCTTTCACGCGCATTTTCCCCTGCCAGTTCCAAAAATCGGTCCAATTTAGCCCATGACCACCCAATCTAGCAACATTGGTTGCCTGCTGTTTTTTCACCCAACTCGGCGCTCGTCTGATACGTTTTGTACTGCCCGGATACAAATATTCGTGATTTTCCAGGCAGATGTCGCGTCGCCTTGGAAAAAATTATTTGTTTACTGCTACTTGCCATATTTAGTCACCAAGCGTGCGGATCCACTACAGCAAAACGAAAAAATGAATGACTGTAAAGACTCACTCAATCGTTTACTTGGCCTGGATGGTAAACCTTCCACTCCACATGATGCCTGGAAGAGCATTGCGTAAGAAAAATTATATCAGCGAGAAAAGCGAGATCCCGCAACCTTTATTAGGGGCGATTTAGCTCGTTTTACTCGTAGCTACAAGTAATAACTTCTTGTATCGTTGTGAGTTCCTTAAATATCTTATGTTAAAATGTGGTTAAACTAATAACTGTAAACGTTTATATTCAAATTGTGCAGGCAGATGCTTTAGACAAAATCTATGGATAAATGGGCGAATAAAAAGAATGCATTAAAACAACCTCAGAAAATTCAGCACACCGAACTCTCCTGTAATTGTAAGGCCGTGCGGCCGTGTGAGTTTCATCTCTGAGAAGACGTGTAAACTGTTCCATTACAAACGTCCCTCTGATAAACTAATCCAATCCGAACAGGGCTTTAGTGCGCTTAGAACTCGAACCCACGGCTTCACTAACGCAGATTTACGACCAAATAAATCTGCAAATCCCCAAGTGCAGTATAAGCCTGCATCATAAAAGCCTTATGGCCGTTCATATCCCAAACGGATGGGCCTAATTTGAACTCGGCAACACCACAGCACAGACAGAAGTGATAGCTTTATAAAAACACATCAGTCATCCTCCTCTCCATTTGGTTTTCGTATTGGATCGTTCGTCATTGCTCCGTCGTTAATATGTTGGGGAAATTGACCTCAAGACAACCAGGAAGACAAGGTGACAACTATACGAGTTTTAGTAACTAGGCTATAACTTCATTTTGATAGTCATTTAGACCAGGTACTTTAATCATCCCCGTTTTAATAAGAAGCAGGCATTTTTATTCATTGTTGCTAACAAAATATGCGCAATTTTATTACATAGAACTATCAGGAAGAAACGCTTAAGCACTGTGTTGTCCAGCGTTGACCAGAGGGGGAGACAACTCAGTTGGAGTCTTGTTTCCTCTCAAGGTGTCTTCCTCATGCATTTACGGAGTTTTTTCTTGGCACAGTCACCTTTGGCTTGCTCACTGGGGGTTTGGACTCGGGCATCTGTAAAGCTGTTTTCTGACAACGGCTGTTATAAAAAGCGCTATATAAATACATTTGATTTGATGTGACTTAACTGCAGTTGCTCGGAACCCGCGGCAGTTAGAACACTGATTTCACATTAAAGGAGAGCTCTTTAAACTGCCAGGGCCCAACGAGCCTTTCTACAGCAGTGTCCTAGTTGAGGCACGTTAAAAATTTGTGTTCTCCAGTTTTAATTAAAATTGACCCCTTTTTGTGTTTTGTAGGTAATTTCTGTGGCTGCTGTTTGGGAAGCCTAGTTCTGTAAGAGCGTAAACTTATAACAATCGGCAAGCGCAAACACTGCCAATGAGTCAATTAAGAGATTGTGGCTCGTTAAATGATTCGCTGAACGAACTGTCAGTCAAGCAGGACGTGAGCGTACTGGAGGGACGTGATAAATCCCTAACCGTCAGTCTCTGTCGTCCCTCATTAGTGAGCTTCCCCGCAGAGGCTCAAGAAAAAGGGAAAAAGCAAATAATTTGTGAATTTCATGACTGCTGATCTAGATTAAATAGGATATTTCAAAGTGGAATCGGATCTGAAGAAACAATACATTTTCCTATCAATCACAGAGGGCTCTATAGGTAATGTGAAGGGAACACTTAATATTCTTCAGGTCTCCTTATCATTACAAACTAATGAGCCACATCAACACAAACCTGTTTCCAGAGAAAAATCTTAACAGTGCTAAAATATTTAATGATGGATTACAGTTCAATACAATCTTGGTTATAAATATGTTGAATATAAAAATTACAAGCTACGATACATAGTTAACTGGCAACATCGTTAGCTTAACCAAAGTCGTTCTCATAATGTCCTATCAAAACACACCCACACAAGCAAAACACACAAGCGTGAGAGAAAGAAAGATTTATGCTCATTTACGTAAAACATGTTTATGTTAACCACGTGGCTATAAATGTATTATATATATTACTATTATTAATCGATATAACCACTTAGTCACATTCCCTTATAAAAAGTGATTTCAAACTTTTCAAATCGTTTTATTTTTTCTAAAAACTGCTACGCCCAGCGAGTATTGGATCTCGTACACAACCAACATGACTTTTTAGACGTCTGAGTAGATTCTGTAGAATACCAGTGGAACTGTAACAACGACAGGCAGATCAAGATACTAAACTCATGAAATAACAAACGCAATAGCAAATCCAGTTTGCGGCGTTCAGGATACAGTCATGTTGCTACACGTTATCACAAATTGAATGAAAACGAACAAGCACGCAAACGCTAACGTGTCTTATTTGGTTTGCAAACTGATGATGGATACATACATCAGTGTGGTGGGAGTTTTTCTGCGTGCCTCCAGACATACGGTTTTCAGACCCACCACGAGCTGAATCTATAAATCATTCGTGACAAGAGGTAATTAACGCATCTCCCGTGGGGGAGATGAATCTGTCCATCTGAAGAAAAAAAACTCAATAAAACGATCTCTCATCATGACTCGCAGACACACGAAGCTCAAAAATGGTGAGAAGACTGCTCGCTAAATCGTCGATTTTGCCATCCTTCATTTCCATCGTGCATTGCTCTTCGTTTAATGTGCGTCTGACGCGCTTTTTCTCCCATTCTACTCTTACATATCGCTAGTTGGATTTGACCTCAGAGGCCGAATACAATAGGTTGCATTTTGAATGACTCAGCTTTTATGTAGTAAAAACGTAGTTATGTAGTTTGTAGTCAATTAGAAATCAGCATCCGGTAGGGTTTAACGCTATGAACGAAATATTGTAATTATATTACTACGTACTGCAATAATTACATACCCCACAGTGCATTAAAAACACGCAGGTGAACACGGTTAATGTTTCATTGGTAAAGACAGAGCTGCTTTATTTTGTCCAAACACACTCGGATACACACACACAGCAATTTATTAGAGGAGTTGTTTCACTTTTTGCACAGTCAGCACAGCAAAGGTCAATTCTATAATGATTAACGTATGATTATATCATACAGCTCCTGTCGTTTTTTCTATCGGTGTATTAAGCAACCGTTTACTTTGAATGATCAGATGCACCCCACTCACACAGAACATTGTGCTCCTCCTGCTTCTACTAATCCTCCATCTTCCTCACCTTCCTCATCATCTGAACCCAGGGCAGGAAGTGGTGTCAGTTGTATGCACCCACATAAACAGGGCTCACCACAGAACACACACCTGTGTCTTAGAGCTTTGGTGTTTTATAAAGAGTTTTTTGTAAGTTCAAGTCTCAAAGATGTTCTCAGCTGGGTAGAACATGCCATTTTACAGATGTTTTGGAAGTGAGACGATGTGCTCAGTGGGTGTGCGATTTTGTATTAAAATGACAGGCAGGAAGAGAATTAGACCTCATAGAGGATGTGTACGTTTATGTTCATTTCATTTCATTTTATGACAGGCATGCTGGTCTCCTAACAGAGAAGCCAAAACTTGGTAGCATTAAACTGTTGTCAGAAATGCTTTCCCATTTTCTAACAGCCATTTCCAGCCACATAACAAACAATGTCTCATTTGTATCTCCGCAATATAACTTCAAATTTCCATTCATGAACACAAATGACTGGTTTCATTTGTAGGTCTGCCGACTGTGCGACAACATAATCCTGGAGCTGAATTGAGATTTAGTTACATTACAGCTTCACAGAAGACATCAGCAGAAGGTTTTTTTCAGCTTTTAAATGTCTGGATGCTTCACGTAAAGTTTTTGACAATTACACAGAATATAATGTCAGAGGTCCTGAGATATATAATGTTGTTTCTCACTTGACAGATGCAAAATTGCTTTCCAGTTTGTTATGTGGATAATAACAATAACTTTTTTTTTGTTGGCAGGAGTAAAGACAGAATTGGACATGTCTGTGAAGAGCAGACAGGTGATATGAGCAGAACAAGGCCTTTGAAACATTTTGTTGGGTCACACTGGCTTCCAGAAGGAGAGTGTGAACTTGGGAAATTACTGGTAGCCAGGACTTTTTTATTCCACTACATTCAAATGTCATACAGGCTTCATTACATGTAATGCCATGTAAGCCCTACTGCCTGACCGGATGCCTGTAAAGTGAGATAAGATTACAGAGGAACAGTGCACCGTATCCCAGAAGCCCCGGGAGCTGCTCAGGGTTGAGTGTTTCACTTGAAGGTTCAGCTGTACCACTGACCTTGAGGACACTTAGTACCAGCAGTCTGGTCTCCATGGAGATCTTACACATAAAATTTGAACAGGAACTATAGTTTAAAGGGGAGGAGGGTGGGGGGTGGGGGGTTGAACCCTTTTTTTGCATATCATGTTACCATTTTCAGCTCTGGTTTTTGGTTGGCGCAACAATACTGTAACACAGTAGACAGAGGAAGGCCTGGTAGCCCTGCTTTGAAAAAATGTGCATGCATATTTTAGTGTGATAAAAAAAAAATTAAAATGAGCCAATAACGATCAATTAAATGTTATATTGTTATACAAATAGAAAAAAAATGCAACTGAATTAGTTTTTCTCTCTGATTCGTTTACAGAAATAGGATATATTCATCTTTATTTGCAACCCAGCAGGGTTCTCTCTACACTCTTCTCTCAATAACCATCTCTTTCTACACCTCCCTCTACAACCTGCCCCCACTCCTCTCTCTCTCTCTCTCTCTCTCTCTCTCTCT